>JABCKJ010000060.1:0-81635 GCA_018850815.1 Asterophora lycoperdoides
CGACAGGCTTCGTGACAATCTAGCCACTGCGTCCTGTGTCAGCGTCCGGACACGTTCTATTTGCGTCATACACTTACCAATCAACCGGCCGCCGCCATCATCGACAGAGCTCGGACTGGGGTCGACGGTAATCCGGGCACTGCGTTGTAGCTACCTACTTAAGGGAGTGGAAGGGGTAGTTAGAGGACACTCTTCGGACCACCTACCAACTAGACTAAACTTCAGATCTCAAAAATCCACTCTTTTGCTCATTCTGCCTAATCTCGACGTCTCCGACAAACGTCCTGCTTCGCCTCCGGACTTGTAAAAGCGTACCCGGATGAACCCCTCGTGTCCCGGACAAGCAAAACAACGTCGCTCGTGCTTAGCGGGTTGTCAACGGACGGTCTCCGGAGAGAGCTTGCAGGGAACCGGACGCGGTATAACTTCATATCCAATCACCCACCCCCTACCCATTTGCCTGTGTGATAGGGAACTCTTGACTCACTCGCACATACGATTGTTTGGAAGCAGGTGATGCTCAGAGCACATTTTGGCTCTGGACCAGCACTTTCCGGCACTCATCATCTGGAGCCCACCGCGAGGGGTCTCAAGAACCACCGCCTATCACAACCAACACCAACCCTCCCTTTTAAAAACATTGCAGGACACAGATCGTGCCAGCTCGACAACCTCTGGCTGGAAATAATCCGTTCCCTCAAACTAGTGGTGGACTAAGACGAGTCCCTGTCTCCGCTTTTCTTCCCTGTGAACTCGCCCGATGCACTCCACAACACACTACCACTCTCTCTGCTCTCAGACTTAGCCCCGCTCCCGAGTCTGCTCTGGAACAACGATACCCTTTATCAGTCATTCAAACCAGACAGCCAACCCCTTTTTAGTCCGGTGTCCACGTCAGGACCCACCATCTCGAACCCCTTACAATACCAATTGCCCTGGCCACTCTTCTCATCAGATTCCGACTTTTCTCCGCAACAGCATTTTTTCCCAAACCACACTCCCACTCCACCACTTCTGCCAAAACCACCTACACCAAAAATGTCGATGCCCAGTCGAAACAGTAAAAAAAGGCCATTATTCAACGGGACCACTGACTCAGTCCGGGAGCTTCCTCGTTACTTCCAGGACCTCAAATCACTGTTTCAAGATCATAATGTTACCAACAAAGCAGAAATGAAGACCTATGCCCAGCGTTACGTCGATGTCGACTCCGCTGGACTATGGAGAAGGCTAGAAAACTACGCGGCGGATACATACGTCAATTGGAAGAAAAAGATCCTCGAACTATATTCCGGGGCAGAAGAAGATTCCAAAACCGAGGCGGACCTCGACCGTTTGGTCCACCAGAGCCAGGCAGCCGGTATGTGGAGCATTGCAGAATTCGGGACGTTTCATCGAGAATTCTTGCTCATCACAGATTTCCTGGTGGCGAAGGGCAGTATCTCGACCAGCAAAAAGAACAAGAAGTTCTGACAAGGAATTCCGGACATAGTTTGGGATAAAGTCGCGATTCGACTCTCGGTGGTCCTCCCAGACCATGACCTGGACACGCCGTACCCAATGGCCAACATTTGTACTGCCGTCACGCATGTTTTTTGGCAGGTGAACATGGAAAGCATGTTAGAAACGCTTTCCAGCTATCTAATCTCTTTCCCTGGCTATCTCCATTACCCCTGGATGATACTTATCAATCCCTTGATGTTTCAACTATATCAGTTCAATCACATCACTGCTTATCAGTTCTATATCATTACATTCTTTATTTAGTTATCTTTCTAACTTTAGTTATCTCAACTCACACAGCCTTTAGCAGTATAAGTAGTTGTGTAGTTTCGTCCTGGAGTCCTCAGTTTCTCACTTCGGACTTCAGGTTAGTAGCACAGTTCATTCCTTGTGCAATACACTAGTTTCTCACTTCAGACTTCAGCTTGTAGCTGTTTTGCTGACATCACTGCGCTGCCTGTTCTATCAGATGTTGGCACCATGAGCATAAAAAACAAAAAACTGAGGTAGCAAAAGTATAAGTTTGGTTATTCAGAAGAAGTTGCAAAAGTAAGTTTAGGATTCGGCATGGATGTTGATGGTGGGGAGCGTGACGAACATCCTGGCTGTCTGATGGATCTTCAATTCCCAAGCCACTTCACAGGTTCAGGTGGCAGAGCCCGAATACCCTGATCCGATTGATGTGAAGGCAGCTTGTTCCAAACCTATGGTATAGGTGAGCCACCTGGGGCCTGCATATATGATAGCAGAATTAGGACAAGCAAATGTTCCATAACAGAAGGAATATTGGAGAAGGCCTACAGTAAAGAGAAAGCCCTCTAATTAGAGGCCGCTTTACTCCCCCAATAAGAGGTGTAATGTGGTATTGGTGCTTTCAGGCAACATTACTGTTCAGGAGAAAAGCAGTTTGGTATTCTGAATACCTCGGTGGTTCGACTCGTGGCGAAATTACAATATGATTGAATCTGATGATATACACACGGAAGAAACACGCGTCGCTACGCCTTCTGAGCCTGTGTAAAAACAACGAAGATAAGTGTTTTGGGCCGACGCGTCTAAAATTCAAAACGCACCTGGGGAGCAGTCCCAAAGCGCTCTGCGCGTTTTTTCCGCCTCTCCTGCTCTTCAGTGTCTACAGTCTCCGTGGGAGCAGAACGCTTTTGTGCAGTCGATGCAGCGGTTTTCCCAAAGCGGCTGGCCCTCGTCTCGAGTTTCTTCGGGTCCTGCGGTATAACGGTTAGACGCGAAAGAGAGGACCGGTGAGGAGACGCACGTCGAGCGGCGAGGATTTCTTAGCCTGGCCACGGGGCGGGCGGGGTTTGGGAGCCTCGACGTACGGGATACCAAAGCGCTCTGCACGCTTGCGGCGCTTCTCCTCCTCCGGGTCCTGGATAGCAGCAGCAGTCGCGCCCTGGGCGGGTTTCACGTCCTCTGCGTCGATTTCAGCGTGTCTCTGGGCAGGTGATGGTGATGTGGCTGCGGGGGCGGGGGCGGGTTGTGATGCTTCACGCTCTGGCTCTGGCGGTGCCTGCTGCTGCGAGTCGTTGGACCAGTCAACACTGGGAAAAGGTCAGATGATACATGTGTGGGGTAGGCGAGGACGTGCTCTTCTGGTGGAGAAAGGAGGTCTGTGGGATTGTGGAGGGAGTTGTAGACGTCGATGGCGGCCTGGGACGCGAGCACCTTTGCGATGAGGTCTGCCTTGTTTATTTTTGAGGCGAATGGGACGGCGGCCTTTGTGAGGAGTTCCCTGAGCTCGGCGACCTTGAGAGCCTTGAGTTGGTTTTCCATGGTTATGGTTGTGGGCAAGTTGTGGGCAAGCAAGTTGTGGGGGCCATCGCGCGACGGCGTGACGTGACCATCACAAGGTCGAACCAATCGCAGCTCGCTGTGGGCGGCGACGATGGAGCTGTTTCCTCCCGCGTATCAGCTCAACTTTGACCGCGAATACCAGCATCCGCTCTTCCACCAAATCCCCCAGCAGAACGAGCCCCCGCCCGTCCCCGACGATCAGCCCATCGACGACGAGCCCCTCTATGTCAATGCAAAACAATATTTCCGCATCCTCAAGCGGCGCGTCGCCCGCGCGCGTCTCGAGGAGGTCCACCGCCTCTCCCGCCAGCGCAAGGTGCATTTCATTTTCATATCGCTTGCCCAGTGCCTTCCTCATATTCACAGCCGTACCTTCACGAATCTCGCCACAAACACGCCATGCGCAGGCCTCGGGGGCCTGGGGGCCGTTTTCTGACAGCAGACGAGATCGCTGCACAGAAAATAAGCGATCCATCCAGTCCGATAAATCCTGTCGAGCATGAAAACGACCACGAGGAGGACGCAGACGACGACGACACCATGCATGACATCCCTTCGCCTGTGATTCCCGTCGATCACGGTCGCGACCCATTCATACACCCGCAAACCGTCTATCCTCTTCACACTCAACACCACGCGCACCCTCTCTCCCAGTCTCAGAAACCGCCCACAAAGTCTGTCACCCCGTCGCACAACATCTACGCCCAACAACCCTCCGCGTCAAGTTCCACCCCCATCACCCTCAGCTCGCCCTTCCCCGTGCAGATGCACCACGTCCCACACCCGCACGCCCACGCTCGCCACCACCACTCCCACATCAACTATTCCCACAACCACGGCATATATGGCGGCTCCGATGCCGCGTCCAACACAACCCATACCGCAGAACTGCAACGGAGGACGGAGGATATCATCCAGTTTGGCGCTGCCGGCAGCAGCTAGATGTTGAAAAGACTATTTCATTCTTCATTTATGGCCCTCTACTTGCCTACTTAGAAGTCATCATCCATGCTTTCCTACGTCACGGCCATTTTCCTTGCCTTAGCTTTCAAGTTTTTTTTTATAATTATGGTTCCACATCCATAGCATCATCGTCCTCAATCACGTCGGGAAAGTCACTGGTGTCTCTTATAATCCTATCTCCTTCCTCCTCTGGCTCTTCCACAATCGCAGTTGTCTCCGGTATTGGTCGCGGCACGGGCTTGAAGAGCACCAGCGCCTGGCTTGCGCTGAGGGGAGGCAGCACTGGTTCTACCCTATCGCGAGAGCGCGACGAGATATGTTTGAGCAGTGTCTTGGATATGGATATGGAGGCCGTGTCTGGGTCCTGACTGTCTTCTTCGTCTGAAGACGAGTCCAAATCTGTGATGATGATCCCTAGCACAATGCAAGTTGAGGGCAAGGTCGAAGATACAGTGGATAAACGACTTACGGTCGGGCTCTGGCTCGTACCACGATGACGACTTCATCTTCACTTCGGGGATGGCTGGCTCCTCAACGACACCCGGTAGCACGACAGGGACATCCTCCTCCATGTCGTCACTGGAGGCGGAAACAGGTTTAGAAATATAGGGAAAGGCGGAAGAGCTACCGGGCTTTGCGAAGAGGACGGTATTGGTGAGAGAAAGAGTGGAGAAATTGGACTCGAGGGTAAATTTGCGGCGTTTTGTCGGCGGAGGCGAAGCGCGCGAGCTGGCAGAAGGGCTGCGTTCGGGACTAGAATCGATGCTGGATGCAGCGGAGAGCTTCCGCTTGGACGAGGGTTTGGAGAACCAGGGGTGGGAGATGGGGCCAGAGGCAAGCCAAGTGGTCATGTTGGATGTTGGCGTTGAGGGTGGCGGACAACGCGAACCTCGTTTTTCAATCAACTCCCATCCAACCGACGCGAACTTTCCAGATGCGTCTCGGTCACGTGTCTCAAATTCATAAAACGCAGGAATTGTAAAATCATGGCTGCATGAATGTATCATAGTAAAAGTCGAATACAAAACAGCCATAGCATAATCCGCCAAGCCCACTAGTTGCGCTTCTTCGATACACCGACAGTCTTGCCACGACGACCTGCGAATCAAGCAATGAGCCAAGACAACACCCCAACAATCCAGCAGAACGCACCAGTCGTCTTCGTGTGCTGGCCCCTGACACGGAGGCCCCAGTAATGCCGCAGACCACGGTGGGCACGGATCTTCTTCAGCCTCTCGAGATCGTCACGAATCTTCGAGTCCACACCGTTGGACAGGATCTGTGAGTTCTTGCCGTCGACAATGTCCTTTTGCCTGTTCAGGAACCATGTGGGGATCTTGAACTGGGTGGGGTTTTGGATGATCGTGACGATACGCTCCAGCTCATCCGAGTTGAGCTCTCCAGCGCTGCACATCAAACAGACAGAAAATAAGCCCTCGCTTGTCCTCCCCACCCCGACGGTAGCACGCACCGCTTGTTGAGATCGACATCAGCCTTCTTGCAGACCAAGTTGGAGTAGCGGCGACCGACACCCTTGATCTCGGTCAGGGCATACATGATTTTACGTTTACCGTCAACATTGGTGTTGAGGAGACGGAGAATGTGCTACAGTAACACCAAGTTCAGCTTCCCATCCACTGTGGCCTAGCGCATCGTACGCACCTGGAATTGCTGGTGGGCCTCGGGGACAACGAGCGACATTTTGGTGGTGGTTTCGGCCTGAGGGCGAAGATGTCAGAATTTGGCCTTGTTGCACATCCCAACCGAAGTTCCGCCATCCATCCCCAAATCCACTAATTTCGCTCCTTCAAGTTGCAAGATGCGTCCCCTGGTCGTATCCTTCGCGTATAAACGGTCGTGAGGGAAATCTCACCTTGCGTACGCCCGGGATGACTTGATGTAGACGGCGGTAGTGGTCTCGGTACACTCACGTACGCCATCGATCGGCATTTCCCGATTGTTTGTCTCAGTTTGTTTTCGGTGGCACGATGGTGCTCCGCTCTCCACTGTCCAGTCTTCTCCCTAGATTGCATGTGGTGCTTTATTCATTCCTAACTGTTTATTGTACATTCTGGATAACGATCTCGATATTATACACATAAATGGGAGGATCAACAAGCATCGACCGAGACCAAACGAGAAACTCTAGGAGCTTATGAGACTTGTGGACAGGTATGTCCTAGCGACCTCCAACGCCTCGTGAACCTTGGCGACCTCCGTGCCCACACCCTGTGCACTCTCCTCCTTGCCTCCCGCCTATGAGCACAGACTGTCAGGCCTTGGGTCACAGATGGGATCGTATATCAACATACCTTGCCGCCAATGACATCGGTGACCTTGCTGGCCCATGTCCGCGCGTCGAGGCCTCTCTCCTTCAGCGCAGGAGGAACAAAATTTACATGGGCAACCTTGCCTCCCTCCTTGTCGATGCTCAGGACGTAAACAGCCTTGCCCAGCTTCTTTCCCTGAGAAACGACGCTTTGCAGGATCTAAAGCGACTTCAGTCTATCTATCTTCCTCGAAACGTCAAAAGTCAAAAGCGCGATCGTACCTTTCCGTTGCCGTCAACATCCAGGATTGCAACGAAGGCCTCAGTCTTTTCGTCGTCTTTGAAATGTTTCTGGAGCTTGTCGACAGCCTGGTGGCCTGCGTCAAAAAAGAAAAGGGTTAGTCGACTGCATGCTCACCTCTTTGTTCGCGGCGGTCTCCTTCTCTTTGATCTGCTTGTCAAAGGCCTTGCGAGCGGCGGTCAAGCGGTCCTTGAGCTCGGCTTTCCTGATCACAGAAATATCCGACTGTCCGAGTTCCTGTCATTGGAGTACCATAAGTCGATATCCTCCGTTACCGGTGTAGATATACTCACCACACTCAATGCCTTCAACGCGAGATCCTTCTCCTTTCCGCTGATCTGCTCGAGGGCATCAAGCTTAGATGTGAGCGCATCCGCAGTACGAGTCACAGCATGCGCCTCATGACCCGTGACGGCGACGATGCGACGGATACCCTTGGCAATACCAGACTCTTCCGTGATGACGAAGTCTTTGATATCGCCAGTCTTTGCGACGTGTCTGCAGATTGTCAAGGTGAGTACAAGGAAATTTTCCAAATCGCTATGGGCGACATACGTTCCACCACAGAACTCGACGCTAGTGTTGCGCCACTTGGGGTTCTCCACATCTTTCGCGATATCCTCAACGTCAAACTCCAACGTCACAACACGCACCGGGTCGGGGTATGTCTCGCCAAACACTGCGCGGAGGCCGGGGATCTTGTGAGCGGTCTTGAGATCGAGGTTCTTGCTGAACACACGGACGTTCTTCTTGATCCAGTCGATGCTCAGGGATTCGATTTGCTTCAGCTCAGGAAGGGCGATGCCTGCCTTGTGCGAGAAATCAAAACGCAGCTTGGTTGGTGCAACGAGAGAGCCTTTCTGATCGATGTGGTCGCCGAGCACCTCGCGGAGAGAGTAGTTCAGTATGTGTGTCGCAGTGTGGTTGTTGCGCAAAGGCCATCTTCGGAGCTGCCGGATTGTTAGAGAGTGAGTGATGTAGCCACGCAGTGGAGATTGCGGACCTCATCATATGAGGAGACAACCTCATCTCCAACGCTGATCGTTCCATATTTAAGGGTACCGGTGTGAAGAACATAACCATTGTACACCTGGACGTTGCTGACGTCAAAGTAGGCAACACCATCCACCACGATGTTGCCGGTATCGTATTCCTGGCCACCGGATTCAGCGTAGAAGCTTGTCCGGTCGAGCAGAATGCCAAATGTGGCGTCCTCAGGAATGTCGGCGGTCGAGGCCACGAACGTCTTGTTGTAGAAGATGGCCTTGACGTTGGCAGCGATGTTCCCAAGGTCTACACAAAGGTTAAATTTTTTTCGACACCAACCTTGAGCACTTACTGAATTTGGCAGAATCATCCGTTTTGGGGACGGCGTCGTTGGCTTCCAGGGCGGCAAGATCGTGCACATCAAACTTGACGAGCTCAGTTCCATCCGTCTTCTTCGTAGCCTTGCTGGCTTCCTTCGATGCAGCCTGCGCGGCCGCGAACTCCTCATCATCAATACCGAGACCGAGTTCCTCGGCCATAAGCCTTGTGAGATCAACAGGGAAGCCGAAAGTGTCGTAAAGACGCCACACGTCCTTGCCATTAAGCACCGTCTTGCCTTGTTCCTTGGCGGTGGCTGCAAACTGGTCGAAAAGCTTCTCTCCGCGATCGAGGGTACGCGAGAAGGATTCCTCCTCCTCATCCAGCAGCTCCTTGATCTCATCGAGTTTTTTCGTGATCTCAGGGAAAACATCGCCCTGGCACATAGATCGTCAACAAATGTAATTTGGAAGGCAGAAGTTGCATCGCACCATGTTCTCGACGACGACAGGCATGAGGGAAGAGAAGAACGAGCCGATAGTGACACCAAGCTTCTTTCTCGCGTAACGGGCACCTCTCCGAAGGATGCGCCTGAGCACGTAACCGCGACCGACATTGTTGGGGACACCACCGTCACTGAGGGCGAAGGTGAGAGTCCGTACATGATCTGCAACAACACGATAAGCGGTATCAATGCCGTCCTTATCGTCGCCGCCAAAGTGGCCTTCATACGGCCGCGCGCCGGTAAGCTGTTGAACCTTTTCGAAGATAGGTGTGAAGACGTCGGTGTCGTAGTTTGATCGTTTGTTTTGAACGACAGAAACTAGGCGCTCGAACCCCATTCCGGTGTCAATATGTTGAGAGGGCAAGGTTTTGAGGGAACCGTCGTTCTCCCGGTTAAACTGGATGAAAACGTTGTTCCAGATTTCAAGGACATCGGGGTCGTCCTGGTTGACGAGATGTGCAGCATTCCTGCCACCTATACGGTCGTAGTGGACCTCGCTGGGAATCGAAAGTCAAACTACATTCCGCGAACCCGCAAATGTGGTACTGACCTACAAGGACCGCAAGGGCCAGTCGCTCCCATTTCTGCGGGGCGGGTTATCGCGCGATAGAAACAGGGCCGAAGGCGGACGTACCCCAAAAGTTGTCCTTTGCGTTTCCGGGTAGAATGTGATCCTCCTGTACTCCTTGGTCGAGCCAAAACTGCCTTGCCTCGAGATCGGGCTCCAGGCCAGCCTTGGAGTCGCCTTCAAAGTAGGTAACATAGAGTTGATCTTTGGGGAGTCCGTAAACCTCGGTGAGTAGTTGCCAGGAATACGCAATGGCTTCTTTCTGCGGAATGAAGTTTAGGTGAATGGCAAGGTATGTTTAACTGAAAACACACCTTGAAGTAATCCCCGAAGGACCAGTTACCCAGCATCTCAAAAAAGGTGTGGTGATAAGAGTCCTTTCCGACATCCTCCAGGTCTGACGAGTGAGGTCGGTAGATATTCTGCAGGGATCGCGCAGCTGACATACCATTGTGTTTTCCGCCTGCCCTGATACACTTCTGGGAGTTGAACGCACGCTTCAGCTTGGACATCTCGGAGTGAGGATCGACAGTGCCTAGGAAGATGGATTTGTACTAGTTGGTCGGGTTAGCCGTCGCTATGGAATGCAAAGGCTAATATTACTTGGTTCATTCCAGCATTGGCGAAGAGCAGAGTGGGATCATCGAACGGAATGGTCGGGGATGAGGGAACGAAAGTGTGGTTTTTATTGCGGAAGAAAGTGAAGAACTCCTCGCGGACCTTTGCGGCGGTCCATGGGCCGGAGTAGCGCTGGTTAGACATGGTGCGGAACGGATGTCGATGGCGGTCGCAGCGCAGGCGAGTGAAGATCGATGGCGGTCGGAGCAGAAACCTATAATTCACGACCATCCACTGCACAGCAATGCCAATTTGAATCTAAGTTAGATAATTTCTGACTCGTGACTGGCTCGCGTGGCTGCTCGGCACTTCCCGTGCGGCACGTGGTTGCAAAAGTTGGCGGCGACGATCGTCGACTCGTCGTTCCTCCCACCGTTATCGTTCTCCACCGTCGTTGACCGCAATGCCCCGTATACCGCGCGCTCTCGCGCAGCTTCTCTCCCGCCCACCGCGTCTGCTCACAGCTTCTTCCTTCATCAACCGCCCCTCCCTCTCTATTCTATCCCAGCAAACACCCAAGCCGCTACTCATGTCCCGTCCGGCATTCACCCCACTTTCTGTGCCGCTCGCATGGACCTCGTCCCCAATACTCGGCTCTATATTGCAATTGCGTCATGCACAGCGTGGCACCGAATACCAACCGTCGCAGCGCAAGAGGAAGAGAAAGCACGGTTTCCTGGCACGGAAAAGATGCCTTGGGGGCAGACGAATTCTAGGCAGGCGCCTGGCTAAAGGGCGGAAATACTTGACGCACTAATCTTCAAAGGTACGCCGGTCACAGCTAACCACGAACCGTTCTTACATTTCCACAGAACTTCTGTCGTCTTCTGTATGAATCTATACTATATAATACACACGGCGAGGATGAATGAATATGCGTGGCGGCTGAAAACTACTTGTGAACATTCAGATTCTCCACGTTCCCCAACGTCGCCCTTCCATAGTCCTCCCCTGCAACTCCAAACATAAACGGTTTCTTTGCGGGCACAGAATCCGAGCCATCCACGTTCAACGGAAACGGAATAGGCAAGTCTTGCATTCCGCCTCGCGCCAGATACGATTGTGGCGGCGACAGTGGCGAAGAAGGTGTGAACAGGAATCCACGTTGGATTGACGACAGCAGCGATGATATGGGTGTCTTTGTAGGGGAGCCTGAAAGGTTATTGGAAAGACGCAATGCGTGTGGCGTTGAAGGCTGGTCTGTGAGTAGTTCAGGGGCAGATCCCGCAGGCTCAACATGATCATCGGTCAGCCCGGATGCCTCGAAGTCGATGAGAAGTCTTTCGCTATCCTGAGCACCGTTGTCGGCCGCCTCTTCATTGGCTGCGGACGGCGTCGGCGGTACTTCGATCAACACCGGCGGCGGAGTGTTCTCAAGAGGCGGAGGAGTGACATCACCATCTTCAGTAGCAGGGCAAGGTGTGGACTCCAACGCAGGTTCGGGCTCAGATGCTTCGTCGGGCAAAGTGACGGGGACAAGGAGAGGAGCAGCTGGTGCCTCGGAGACTGGTGTTGGCTCGTGATCAATGTCTCCTGGCGGCAATTCGGTCGTAGATTGTTGGGGAGAGTGAGGAAGTGGTATCTGAGCAGCTTTGATAGGTTTATATGAGCCAGTAGCAGGCTTCACCTTGCCTTTCTGGGTGGCAGCGGCGGGTTGACGAGAGGTGGATGCTGTCGGCTTCGAGGCATCAAAACGACCCCGACCTTGTTTCGGAGCCGTAACTGGCAGGTTGCGATCAGCTGTAGCCTTAGCACGGGAAAGTTGCGACAACGTCGGCTGCAAGACGCCTCCAGGTTTCGCAGTTTTTGCTGGTACGCCGGCAGCTTTCGCTAATGGTGGAGCTGAACCTCCCGGTGGCCGAGTAATCTGTGGGACCGCTTTCGCCTTTTCACGTGTTGGCGCAACGGCCCGGGCGCGCTCGTGCGGTTTCGCATCGGTAGATACAGGACGTGCGGCAGCAGAGACCACTCTGACCCTGGGTTCGGAGCCCTGTACCTCTTTCGGCAGTGGTCGAGCGGCAGCGGAGACCACTCTGGCTCTTGCGGCATCGACTTTGGGGGGTTTTCTGTCTTCAGCGGCCTGTCCTTCGGAAATAGGCACCCTGCGAGGCCCTGTCGAAAGCTCCTGTGGGCCAGGCAAGCTCGTGACCCAAGGACGTTGGGGAGCTTCGTTATGGCTGTTGGCTGAAGTTGGGCGTGTCGGTGGCCGCGAACTACCCGCAGGGGCCACGTGTCGTACTGCCTGTGTAGACGCTACCCGCCCTCTGGGTTCCACAGACGATGTCGAACGAGATGTGGATAAGGCTCTGGATGGCTGTGTCGGCCGCACAGGTATGAGGAGCGGAGGTGCCATGTCCGTTTTACCAA
This sequence comes from Asterophora lycoperdoides, assembly GCA_018850815.1. Lineage (NCBI taxonomy): Eukaryota > Fungi > Basidiomycota > Agaricomycetes > Agaricales > Lyophyllaceae > Asterophora > Asterophora lycoperdoides. Next base: position 12,212 of record JABCKJ010000060.1, read on the forward strand.
CCTTGCGTTGAGCCTGGGCTGCTTCTGCAGGTATCTTGGCAGGCGCCACTGCTGTTCGTTGATCGTTGGAGAGAACTGACGAAGACGCGGACCGGGCCTGAGCCGGAGGCCTAGTTTCAGTTCGGCCACGCGAGGAAGAGGAAGCCATGGCAGAGGTGGAGGAGGATAGCGCGTCCGATGTGGTTTTCTGGCGGGTTGTTGAAAGCTCTGGGTGAACGGGTGTAGGTTTGATATCGAGATATTTCCTCATTTTGGGGCTAAGAGGAGCCGTAAAACTATTTTGGAGTACATTGAATCTCGTTGTTGGCGCTTGCAAATGACGAACTCACCTGTCGACGCGATTCGGCAGTAAAACTTTATAGGCCTCGAACAGCTTCCGACTGATTGCCCTGATCTCTCCTTGAGTGTCCTTCGCCGTGGCACGTATCACTGTTTCGATGTCGCGCGCGCGAGAATCCTTTTCCAGGTCAGGCGGATTGAAACAATTCATGCATGAGAGCGTCCCTTCAGCAGCAGTGAGCCTGATCGACGTCGATTTGTCTTTGATGGATTGCAGGAAGTAGGGAAGGATAGATGGCAGTTGCGTCGCTTCTACAATGGCTGTGATACAGGCTCTAGCACGCGTGATGACCACTTTATTCGTCCGGCCACAGAGCGACAACAGGACAGGGAAGAAGATGGGCAGCACAGGGTCGAACAAGCGTCCAAGCCCAGCTGCCACCGCGGTCATGAGTTCAAACGCGACGGCCGACAGACGAGTTCGCTCGGAGACCATGCTATTTGTGAGAGGTCGTGAGATTGATCGTAGTATGGTGATTAGTTCTGCTGGGAAGTCGCAAGCACCATTCTGGCAAAGATCACTGAAGGACTTGATGGCTTTGGCAATAGTCTCCCATGAGTCTTCTGTTTCTATTAGGGAGATTTTGGGTATCAGCAGTTCGACCCTTGAGTTCAGGTCTGCAGCGGAAGTGATTGGCTATTGAAAAGTCAACAACTTGAATACAGATTTGCAAAATGGGAAAGACGAACCCTGTCCGCCATTATCAGAAGCAGGACTTGGTGGTGGGAGAATGCGGTAGGTTCAGCTCGTCCTCCGTGTGATTGTGTCGCCTGTAGATGGGAGGCGAATGAACCGAAGACGTTGAGGCGACGTTGAGGCTGTAGTTCAAGTTGAACGTCCGTCGTTTAACTTTCAGCACGGCATCACGTGGGCGCGGCATTTTGATGGCCTTGGCGGCCCGGCCTCATCACGACTCGGACTAAGGACGGACAGAGTACATACCTTCAAAACACCATTGTATCGCCATCTTACAGGGAATCAACCTTCGTTTCACAGATAAATCGGATATTTATCATGTCAAGGACTGTCAAGTACACGGATATGGGCTGGACAGAAGAGGATGCGCTTTGGAAATTCCACCTGCTCTCAGAACCTCTCCTCTCCTCAGAACTCGCTCGACTAGCTTTGACTACATCTCATGGAAATACCGACTGCGTCACATTCCAGCCTTCGCCAAATCCTGACGATAGTAGTCAGGACCGCTATGTGGTTCAAGATTGGGCGCTGAGCGATGGTACTTGGCAATTCCGGGCCGTCTTCGACGGTCAGTATCTGGAACATTTACTTTGTTTAATATCCTCTCATTCATTCATTTGTCTGAAATAGGACATGCTGGTCATGACACAGTCGACCATACCGTCAAGACTCTGCCTGGAATGATCCGGAATTCCCTGAGCGCACTCTTGCTGTCGAAAAACAACACGCCCGACAAGCCCGCGATCGCCAATCTTCTGCAGGATGCTATCATCGCCTTGGACGACGGTTTAACCAAGGATCTTCTGGCACTTTTCCCCTCTGTTGATTCAATCTCTAAACTCTCTGATGACGAGATTAATGCTATCATCAACGATCACGACGCTGGAGGAAAGAACTCCGATATCATCACACGATGTATGCGAGGTACTACTGTCCTTATTTCACTTGTCGATCCGAAACGAAACAGCCTATGGGTGGCTAGCTTGGGAGACTGTCAAGCAGGTGGGCATTCATCTATTCTCATCGACAACAAGCCAGTGAAGGAGCCCGATATCAGCGCTTGGAGTCCGTGAACCTGCAGGACACTGGCGAAGTAAACTTCTGAGCGCCTATCACAACGGTGCGAATGTTGCAGAGAAAGAACGGGTCAAGAGCGATCATCCCGGAGAAACAGAGGTCATTATGGAGGACAGAGTTCTGGGTGCCATAGCCGTAACGCGAGGTCAGTTGCAACCAGCCAAAAAGAGCTGTCGTCAAATATTCAACGATTCCAACAGCGGTCGGTGATCACCTTTTCAAACTTCCCGTTGAGTACACGGAGCGCGTTTTCATGAACGCCACACCTGGTTTCAACATCTCAAGGAATATCGAAGAATTCCTTATGCGGAATTTGACGCCGCCATATGTTTCAAACCTCGCGGACGTTCAGGTCATCACACTCGAGAAGGACAAACAGTACCATCTTGTCATGTGCTCAGATGGCTTGCTCGATCTCTACCAAGATAAAGATATGGACTTGCCCAGGTTGGGAGATTATTGGGTACAACTCCTGGCGAAGAGAGAAAAGCCCTGGGATGACTCCAACCTTGCCCTTTATCTGTTACGCGATGCTCTGGGAGGCGAGGATGCAACTCTTGTATCGAGGGCCATGACCGTGGAGTTGACGTTCCGCTGGATGGATGATACTACTATTCTTGTGCAGAAACTATAGAGTGTTGAAGTTGATGTCAAAAAATTCGAATCCGCCACACACGCAGCGCGCTTCGGCATCAGTCATCTGCAAGGTGAGGGTAGCAATGTGACGTGGACGGTGCACTCCTTTTTCGTCACCCGGCCTCGCCAGCGTTGCCCTGAAACCGGAAGAAACTCGGATATCGGAACCGTATCTGACTCAGCAGCGATCAGAGTTTTACGATGCTGCTTGTTCAGCTTGTTGTTATTCTAGCCCATCTTGTCCTCTTGCCACTATGGATACCAACCAAGTTCTCTTTACATGTCTCTCATGCTCTATTGCATTCTTGTCCGCGGAAGAGCAGCGTGTGTTACTCAACAATTTTATCCGGTTGTTGATCTAATCTGCTTTATCCCTAGGGGTCCATTACCGGTCAGACTACCACAGATACAATATGAAGCGGCGGGTGGCATCCTTGCCACCGGTCAGTGCTGCTGTGTTTGACAAAAAGGTTCTAGAGCGCAGGGCTGAAACGGCTATCATGGCCTCGGCGAAGGATCTCACTTGTACTACTTGCAAGTATGTCTGAGCTTTCTCGAATTATGGGACGGAACCTGATCAACGAGCAGCAAAGTATATACCACAGAAGGTGCCTATAGGTCACACATAAACTCCAAGAAACACAAGGACAACGAAAACAAGGTGTTAAATGCTCCAAAGTCTGCTCCAGTTGAAGATCCGATCGCCGCTCTCGAAGCACAGGCGAAGTTGCTGGTTGTCGACGAAGATACCCCGGAAGATGAAGTTGAACAGAGCATCGACGATAAAATAGCAGCAGCACGTGCACGTTTATCCCCGACAAATTGTCTCTTCTGCCCGCTCGAATCCACGTCTTTTGAAGAAAACCTCACCCATATGTCGCAATCACACTCATTCTTCATCCCCGACGCCGATTACCTGATCGATATCTCTGGCTTGGTCACCTATCTTGGCGAAAAGATCGCTGTCGGAAACGTTTGCATATTCTGCAACGATAAGGGCCGGGAGTTTAGATCTCTGCACGCCGTGAGGAAGCACATGGTTGACAAGAGCCATTGCAAAATTGCCTATGACTCTTCCGACGATCGTCTCGAAGTATCCGACTTTTATGACTTCACCACTTCGTATCCCGATGCTCAGCTGAAGAAGAAGAAGGTCGTCGTGGATGAGGCTTGGGAGGATGTGGATGGTGAGGATGGTGAGGATGGAAGTGACGCGGACGAAGTCATTGAAGAGGACGCATCTGAGGAAGACTCGGATCTCGCTTCCGACGAGGATCTCCCAGAAAATCAGGTCACATACGGTGATTCCGACTTCGAACTCGTGTTGCCCTCCGGAGCGCGTATAGGTCACCGTACGATGCGGAGATATTACGCGCAATCCTTCCCGGGAGCCCCCAGAGGGAAGCCGGAGGATCCTAATTCGGGCGCTGCCCTCGTCCGCCGACTTCTCGCGGACAAGAATTCTGCGCTTGTGCCTCGTAAGGGAGGTTTCGGTGCTTATGGTTCAGGGACGGATGTTGTCAAAGCAAGGAATCGCGGCGAAGCACGGGAGGCTGGACGGCATGTTAGGGAGTTCAGAGATCAAAAGCGACGTGAAGCCTTCAAGACAAAGGTCGCTTATATCCACAACTCCCAAAAACATTTCCGGGATCCATTACTCCAGGTGCGCTTCCTTCTCGTCATATCTCCTGGGCCCCGCTAACGTATTTTATCAGTGATCTTATCACTTGTCCGATGTTATCATTTATGTGATGATGCACTTCACGTCTGTATCCCACGATTTGCTATTTGACTGAGTGAAAGAAACATATTATGTTAGGGAATAAAATGAATGGTAGAAAGCTGGATTGGGGGTATAGTAAGTGCTGTGGACGAAAAGAAAGTCAAAAAAACAGTTCTAGTACAAATATGCAGCGGGGACAACGCCTTCTTGCCCGGTGCGAACATCGCGTGCATACCACCAGCTGCAGAGAGATAAAAATGAGGCATGAATGGAGCTGAAGAATGAACGACGTACTCAGGATCCCGGTCATCCAGTAATTCAACTTCTGCTCCTGCAGATATCGGTAGCTCCCCTTCACCTGCTCCATCGAAAGAATATCTAGCATGGGCTGGACGACTGGTCTCTTCCGCCATGATGCCACCCATGGCGTCTGATGGCGTCTCAGCGCGTAAGTAGTTGCTGGCGTCAGGACCGAATGGATCATGGTTGTCACGCGTGGTCTTTTCTTCATCCTGCTCCCCCTGCGCATTGTGGAAAGGACTGGAGCCTAAAATTGTCGTTCGGGTGGCGGCGTTAATGTGCTCTAGCAGCTCCGAAGGTCGGTGGTGGGTTGAATCGTCATCGTCCTCTTCTTCTGCTGGTTCGAGCCTGCTCATTTTGTCATCGCGGCGAGACAACAGCGTCCAAAGGATTCCAACCAACGCAAGCAGAAACACCACTCCCGCGGCGATTGCGATTGAAATCAGGATAACGACGCCCACGGCCAAGAATTCTGGAGTGCGATCTATCAGCCTCGGACGATATTCTGCCGATGCTTAACTTACTACGATGGCTAAAGCTGAAACTGGAGAAAGAGCGGAAGAGAGACGCGACAGCTCCTGAAGAACCGGTGGCGGAGGTTGACGCAATATAAGGAATGAAAGATTGGCCATCGAACAATGCAGACGACGCGCTGCCAAACGATGAATCATCTAGTTGTCCCGAGACCATGAGCATCCGATCACGTTCGATGACACCGTTGGCAGAATGGGTATCTTGGAGGGGTACCATCGTAAGTTGGGCCACCGTGGTGTTTCCTTGCAGGGTAGAGCCTGGCAAACGGACAGTTAGCTCCTAAACAAACGAGAAAGAAAACGACCAACACACCTATCTCCGTCCAGCTTGCACCATTCCAGAACGACAGGAAAGACGAACCACCATCGACAGATCTAAGAGCTTATGAGCAAACGCTGAAGTATCGTGTGAAGCACTCACCGTCCTGCGGCAAAGATGCTGCTGGCGTTTCCATTGTTCACCTCAATCGCGGAAACTGGACCAGGAAGCTCTGCAGGTGAACCTAGCGCACTCCAGGTGGCGTTCGAGATGCTAAATTGCGCAACGTTTGAGACGGTATTATCAGACAACGCAATGGAACCAGATGCGATGAGAAGCTCCTGATTGTCCTGAAAGAAGCGACGACGTCAGCGTCAAGCTGTAAATGAAAAATATCTAAAGCTTACCCCTGCATACCCAATGGATGTGACCTCTCCAATGATACCATTGCCCAGCGTATTCCACTGCTTGCTTGACGTGGCATATGCGCAGATCGACTGGCAGGGCAGAGACCCTGCCTGGTCGAACGAGCCCGCAACGATGACAGTGTCCTGCTTGGAGGTTGTTTTCGTGATGGAACGGACGACAACGGCTGATCCTGCAGTCCCCTGGAGAGCCGGAATCGCATCGGTACTCCACTCCTGCTTTACCAGGTCATAAACGGCTAAACCATTTGCGCTGGTGCCTTGAATGGAGAACTCCCCGCCGATATATAACCGGGATCCATCGACCAGTAGAGAGCGCACCGTGCCATTGATTTGGGCGCCTTGGAGGCTTTGAATGTCTCCAGTAGCAGGATTGTACAGGGCGACGCCTTGAGACGCTGATGACGAACCGGGAGCACGGAACGAGAAGTTGCCGCCGATGACGGCAACCTCCGCTGACGAGGTGGTATTCGTCCAGAAGGTACCTACCAACACTGTGGGCGCAGGCGCCAGAAGGGGTGCAGGGAGAGGGGAAAGCTGAGCCGATGGTGCTTGTCTCCGAAACAGCTTGGATAGCTTGACGTGAGATGTCCAATTCGCCGATCTGGGAAGTGAGGAGCGACGGCGCACAAAACTGGCGGACGATCCGCTTCCAGCACTCTCAAGCTGAACACCGAGGGGGGTGACCGTGGGACCATCCTTGCCGTTCTTCAAGAGGACCATCCCGCTCGCGCCGAATTGCCTGGACGAGATGACATTCCCGGCAAGAAGTTGCGTTTCCGAGGTGGCATTCCCAATGAACGTCATTCTTCCAACGACGAAGCCTCCACTGTTGACCCAAGTACCTTTGCTCAGATCCCAAGTGCCAAACCCAGCAGCGTCAACCCCCACACCACTGGTTGAAGTCAGAAGTTGTGTGAAGTTGCCGGCGACCTGGACCTGTGAGTTAACCACACCCACACTGGCGACGAGACCATTGACACCAGCGCCGAGAGGGCTCCACTGGTTCTTTGCGATATCGTAAGCTGCAACGCCTCGGAGAGCCCCATTGGTGGACCCAGCCAGCGTGTCGGTGAACCCTCCTCCCACAAACAGCTGATCGCCAATGGACACGATGGAAGTAACGGGCCCATTAAGACCGTTGTCGGCTAAACGTGTCAAATTACCACTCTCGTAGGCAACGACGTTGGCGGAGCCCGAAGCGGCACCAGATGATAACGTGAAGTTTCCTCCCAAAAAGATGCGCCCGGAAGGATGGTGGACGACGGTAGTGATTGCGGATGGGTTGGCAAAGGACAGGCCGTTGCTGCCGCCGACACCTTTGAACAGGTCGATTCCAACGTTGTCCAAGGATGTCAGAGTGGCGTTGGGAAGTGTCTTTGTGGCGTCAATTTCGCCGGCATTGAGGTTCCGTGGCCACTCAAAGAATCCAAACCCGTTGTTCGCTCCTGTTGCTCCAGGCGCGTTTCCTCCTGACCCATTGTTTGACGAACCATCAACAGACTTGAGAACCATCTGCACCCGGTCCGCCACAATTTCATACTTCCCTCCCTGCCCAGAACCGGTAGGGGAATCAGCCAGGGTCATAGAGATGGTGGTGACGAAATTGGGGGATGAGGGGAGGATAGGGCCACTGTAAACGAGGATAGTCGCATCGGCCGTGTTCTGCTGTGAAATAGTTGATACCCAGGGCTGAAGTCCCTCTCCAGGGAATACGGTGATTTTGACAGTTGTCCGGGAACCACAATCCTGGAAGTTAGTGCAACCGGGCACCAGGAGGTTGATATCGTAGTTTCCTGATGCCGACACATAGGGAATCCAGGTGAACGTGGGACCATTGGCTGCTGAGGTGCCGACATTGACGCTAGAAACGAGGACCGTTTGGATGGTACCCGCGATGTCCGTGTTTGCCACCTTCGCGACCCAGTTACCAGTAAAGGTGGCGTTAGACGGGTTAGGCGAGAAGCACGATGCGCCATTGTTGGCCTCGACCGAAGAGGCGAACGCTCCGGAAGAAAGAAGTTGCAGGAGATGCAAGCCTGGTGCTATGCCACTGAATTGCGAAAGCTTGATCTGAACACCAGTAATTGTAAGAGTGTTATCGAAGAGAAAGTCTTGGTAAAGCAGCGACGAGTCGGTAGAGAGTGGGCAAGGATCGGAACAGGTTTGAGTCTCGCCAGTGATGGGGTCACGGTAGTGTAGGGTTTGCACTTTATTGTCCGGAATAGTAGTGACACTGACGAAGACCAGCGTAAGAAATATAGCGGCTGCTAAAATGAACCAGCCTCTTACCTAAAGCCAGTTGTTCCATGGTTCGGTTGGAACGTATTCCCGAGACGAACGCCATTAGCAGAAATGGATGTGAATGCGCGGACGGTGACGACGGCCGTGTTGGAGTCTGCAGCAAGCCAGGAATTGCCTGGACCATCATCATCCAACGGGCACAGAATGTTCTTAATATTGCTAAACTGTGGGTCAGGCGATGAAGGTGAGCCATCGACCTGAGCGCTCCCCAAAGGAATCGGGACGAGCGATGAGGAAAATGGTGTCGCGCCGGCAGAGAAGGGGACGTTGGGATTATTGGTTCCATTCAACACTGTGGGTCCATTCCCCTGGAACGCGGTGATAAATGAGCCTGCAAAGAAGATGCTAGAGTCGGACGAGTTGGACGTAATAGAGAGGACTTTGGACTGAGCGCCAGTGACTCCCACGAAAGGAGGCGCAGACCAGGTGCCCGCCTTGGGATCCCACACTGCCACATTTGATCCTGGCGATTTGAAGCTTCCTCCCACCCAGACCTTGTTATCCTTTGCATCGCAAAAGATACTGTGGACCTCGCCATTGGGACCGCCCGAGCCGACGGCGGCAAATGCACCTGACGAGGGGGTGTACAACGCTACGTTTGTGGCAGGCGTGTCGCCGATGGATGAAAACGAGCCAGCGACGTAAAAGCTGGCCTTCAGCGTGCACGCGGTAGAGACGCTGCCTCCAGTGTTGGTTGACGCGAGGCGTGTTAGAGCACCGTTGATGTCGCGTGAAAAAACGGTGGCGGTAGAGGGATCGAAAGCTAAGGGGGAAGAGGAATTGAGGAGCAAATCGAGACCAGCGAACGCGCCAGCCCGTCCTACGGTGCCCATACGGTCAAAGTCGACTTGCGGAAGGGCCGCGAAGACGACATTTGCGAAAAGAGTGAGTGAGAAGAGTCTTCGAGATGGGTTCGTTGTCGGCATTAGGGCAAGAGAACTGGCATACAGTGACAGTATGCCGAGTATTGAGATGGTATCGACCTCCTGGCGAGGTTAAAACCGCGCAAAGCGGGCAGGACGGCGAACAGGAAGGCGACGACGACGACAAGCACCAAAGCAACACGAGCGATCAACGAGTGATCGTTGCAGTTTCAACTTTCACACGGCCCATTCCGTCACGTTGGGCATCTCTATGTATCTATGTATGTTCTCCAATTGGGCCTACAAGGCTACATGTTCATTGCAGTTTAATTATTGCTTGTCCCCTTTCACTGCAAAACTGCGAGTATCGACGTTCCCTCCCACCGGTGTCAAAAATGGGGATACATTCTCAAATGACCTGGGATTCTGTCAGTCCAAAAAGTATAGAGACATCTTTATACATACTGAGGATATCTGTATCGGTACACTGCGGGCTTCTTTGCAGTTGTGACCAGCAGAGTGTCGTCCGAATCAACTGCGCTCAATGCAGTGTGCTTCACAGCCTGTTCAAGCCAATATTCGCGTGGCGTGGTGTAGAGCGCAATCCATCGCGTCAAGTAGACGTCTTCTGTGGGCTCAGGTGCGTATTTGTACGCTGCGACAATGGCCAGGGCGGCAATGGCGGTGTTCCTCCATATCGGACCGGTAAATCCTGCACAGTCGATTAGAGGATGCAATCGGACAAACGTGGAGGAGGTATGAACCTTCTTTGGGATAGTGGGCGTCGTCGTGGTGCTCCTCGTGATGGGAATGAGAGGATGTAGAGCCATTGCGGCGTGAAACAAGGGTTGCGACGGGGCGCTGGCGCACCAGCTGCGCCGCTCTTGCAAGGGACATGGTGAGGTGGAAAGAAATTCCCTGGCCTGATAATACTGTCCGAACTCAACATGCACAAACAACTGCATGACCCAAGCCAAGCCACTTCCTCTGCAAGTGCAACTACACCGTTAAGTCCTCTCAGAGCCCTCTAAATCCTCCATGGTGATCCCGCGTTTATCTATCTCATTTTCAATGTCTCCTCTGCTTTCCAGTCAGCTGAAACATCCGTCACAGCTACGGAGGCCAATTTCGGGAGACCACTTGCAGCTCATCCCCGACCTGCTCGCCATGCGCAGCCTGACCCTCCAGAGCGATTCGACGACAGGTCTTTTCTCCCCATCCTCTGTATCTTCTCTGGCGAGCTCTTCATCCTCGATGGCATCTGTGCCGTCTTCTGCCCCCACCCACCCTAAGGCTTTGGTAACCTCGCCCGCGAAACCGCTTCCGCTCATACCGCAACAACTCTCCAGTAAAGCAGTTTCGGCCCTTCTCGATCTTTTACGTGTCGTGGACAAGGAAGTTGCCTCCGAAGTCGCTCGCATCGCATCGCATATCCAGGAGGCCCGGGTGTCGGTTGAAGCCTACAAAGCCAGCTTCGCCAGACGATAACAAGGTTTGAGGGATACCTTATGACAGCGGCATGCATGCGCATTGTCATGGGCCACCTTTGTCTGGACATAGTACTCTAGCCTCTATATTAGCACACCTTAGTTCTATTCAATTTAGACTCTCTCCATTCTGAAACCTCCCGTGACCAACTACATGGATCTGTTCAGCCCAAGCTCGGCTCGCCTGCATTTTCCCTCTTCCACCTTGATGTCTCCAATACCAGCCGCCACCATCGATTGACGCTGAATCTCGATATGGGTATGAGCCTTCGTTGAAGGTGCCCAACTCACATATTGACTTGTGTGGCGATAGCTTCACACACTGAGCAACCCACCAGAAAGTCTTCCATTGACGAGGAGACCCGCCAGAAGTTGGAGAAGCGTCTCAGCGAACGTCCAGACAAACAGGAGCTCGTTGAACGCAATGTCCTCAAAGGCACGTCTTCTTCGGCCCAGGGCTTCATGGGGTATGACCTATATAACAGATGACAAGGACGTTTCCCCCCGACTGATCGCTGCAAGGGAAAAGTTTGAACGTTCGCAGCTTGAGGTTTGCTGGTCATCGTGTGATGGTGAGCGTCACTGAACGAGCGCCAGGACAAGCTCGACCACGCATTACAACAACGCCCCAATGCCTATGAACTTGTGAAGGAGGGCATCCTAGCAGGTATTACTCAGTCAGACCCGTGTCGTCGACATCTATCGTCTAACATTATTTTAGAGGAGGAAGCACCTCCAGTATGAATTATTAGGAGCGGGGGTGAAATCCTGAATAAAGATGTATAACACTTTACACACCACGGGCGATTAGTGGAACAAATTTCATGGAACACAGCATCTGGCACACATACCTAGATGTAGGGTGACGGCGGCTTGGGTAGAATAGTGTGGTGTATCCGAATCTCTAGGCACTGCGATTGCGTCTCTCCCGCAATTTATCCCTCATTTGCGTCGCAGCGCGGATCGTCCCCGCACTTCCAGTCCACCCACGCCGGCCCAACCAGCCGACGACCTTGGGTGTAAACGCAGCCGTCAACCCAACGCGGACTGGCAGGAAAAGCGTTTTGTGTATCGTGTACGCCAGCACTAGCATGGCGTAGAGCCCCTCGTGGCCACCCTTGCCCGCCGACGCGCGGGTGCTTTCTATTTCATCCAAGCCGGGTTCGGGGGGATGTGCGCGGAGGATGCTGGCCACAGTTTCCTTGACACTACTGGCGACTTGCGACACATATTCGGCGCCGAGGAGGTTTATCCCAGCGAAGGCAACGGCAAAGTCGAGCGCACCGATGACGAGATACATGCCGAGGGCGTACCATCCGTATGATTTGATGAGGTGTTTGAGACGCTGGGAGAGAGTCGCGTCTGGAGGAAGAGAGAGATGTGGTTCTGTGGGTGAGTCGGGTGTGGATGGCGGTGAGTTGGAGAGACGGGCGGGGAAGTGATGAAATAGTCGGGCACTTGGCGCACGGGGAGTGAGACGGAGCGGAGCAACAGCGGCAGGGCGTAGTCGGGCGGTGGGGAGAATAGGTGCCCGTGGAATGAGGCCCCTGGGTAGGAGAAATCTTGGAAGAAAGTTGCGAACCATGGCGGAGGCTGTTGAGACCAGCAAAACAGCGACGACGACGGCGACGACACTGGCAGTGACGATCTCATTCGGCTGCCACGTGCCCGGCGCGGCAAGGGCCGTCCCACAAAAAATTGAAGGACTGAAAGATCGATCACTGGCATTATCCAAGGGCGGCCGCTTTCTATCGATTCGTCCCCCCGTTACATGCATCCAAACACTGCCCCCAGCGACCCATATATCTCATCTGTTCCCTCGCGATAGCACCCCCATTAAATGGCACAGATTCTCGATGAGCACCACTGTCCCTTCGAAGGCCCCGAAAAGCTTCTAGAGATCTGGTTCAAGCCTTCTGCAGACGACGTTCCCGATGCTGCCCACCCCGATCCCAGCGGTAGGACCGGCCTCCGCAAGGTCGATCGCAAAGTATGGGAGGAGATGCTTGACATCGTCAAGTGTCAAGTCCTCAGTGTCACCGAGGGCACTGAAATGGACGCGTATCTGCTGAGGTGTGATCTGCCGCCACCATCGCTCCAGCACTCGATGCTAATTCGATAATCAGCGAATCGTCCTTCTTCGTGGCTCCCCATCGCCTTATTCTCAAAACCTGCGGCACGACACTTAACCTTTTGGGTTTACCCCGTATTCTCGAGATAGCCTCCACCCATGCGAATATGCACACAGTGCACCGCTGCTTCTACTCCCGCAAATCTTTCATGTTTCCTGAACGCCAGCACGGCCCTCACAGGGACTGGAAAGCCGAAGTCGAATTCCTCGACAACATCTTCTCCAACGGCGCTGCCTATACCGTGGGCAAGGTTAATGGTGACCACTGGTTGCTTTATTTGACCAATCCGGACGATGCAGTCAGTCCCCCCGATACTGCCCCCAGCTCCCCCGTTGAACCCAAGGACAACAAATTGCTCCCCGGCGACTATACCATAGAAATCCTCATGAGCGATCTGGCCGCTTCAGCACGCGAGTCATTCTACTCTACGCTCTCCCCTTCCGACGACCCCCACGTACACGCCACAGCCCTATCCCAGACCCTTGCCATCTCGGATATCTTCCCGCCCCATTTTACCACACTCGATGCATATTCATTTACCCCATGCGGCTACTCCGCCAACGCTCTCGTCAAGTGGGGTGAAGACATTTCGACCCCCGCCACCGGTGATTCCCAGACCCACGCTGCCTCCACGAATGAATCCTTCAGGGAGGGTTACTACACGATCCACGTCACCCCCGAAGAAGGCTGGTCATACGCCAGCTTCGAGTGCAATGTTCCGTCACACACTTCGGAGAATACCCGCGACTTCCCTGATCTCAAAACCCTTATCCAGCGTGTTGTTTCTATATTCAAACCGGGCCGCCTCAGCCTCACGCTCTTTGTCTCTAGCGAAGATAACGACGTAGAGCAGGGCCAGAGCGTCGAAGCAGCGCAGCGCGCGTTCAAGTCGGCACTCACGGAGCCTCACCACACCAGCCAAAAATCAAACGAGGCACACAAAATTTCTCCAAACGGAAGTAGGGAAAAAGTCTACAAGAGGACAGACAAGATTAACTACGAGTTTGGTGGATACGATCTTGCATTCGCGAGCTTCGAGCTGAGATGAGCGACAACAATGGTACTATGTATATTGTATGTATGTGTATATCTTGATCACGGTTTTTCGCTGATTGCGTTTTGGGTTTGCAAGATAGTATTCTTGTCCCCCGCTGCCGTAGCTACGATACATTTATCGCGCCTGAAACGACGGTGAACCCTTTCCAGCCCTTTCCCCCGAAAATAAATATCCGTTTCACAAGGTGCCTCTAACCGGACCGAGGATGTTACTTACGAAACAGCGGGCTTCGAGGCCGAGCCCGACTTATCTGCTCGTGCTCAAAAAGAAAATCACCTTGATTTGGGTGAAGCCCGTCATTCCTCAAGGCCTGATCATCGTTGACTACGGCTGGAACGAGTCGTACCCTCTTAGTCGCATGCAGCATGTCCATGCTTTCGCGGAAGTCACCGATGGTCCCTCATGCACTCGTCACATCGCCCAAGCCCCCAAGCCATGCCACCATGCCAGGCAGGGTGTGATGCAATCTCAATCAGTGACAAGATCGCCAGACACCCGGCGATATGACACGCCACAAGAAGCCGATCCTATGGCATCGCTGCCATCTCAGCGACGATGTTGCAGACCCTCACCCCATTGCCGCCCATTCCATATGTATGGCGCTGCCACGACGATGCTGAGTGCATACGATAGCATTCAGTCTCTTGGCTTCGAAATTCCTTCCTGATCTTTGTCCGGTTTCTTAGGACGGTGTTACCTTCGGCCCAAAAAAGCGCCTTCAAGCAATTCCATGTCTTCATCGACGTTCTTTTCTCGAGCATATGCTTACTTGTGTTCGGTAGCCGGTAGCCGGTAGCCGTGTATTTTTATATGCGGGCAACAATCGTCGCCATTCGTAAGGATGATCATCCTCTCTGGATCTCTGCTCTTGTCATGATGTCGTTCAACACCATCTCTCTCGAAGCCGCCAGCTCGGCGGAAAATCTACAGGCTCTCGCGGAGGTCAACGACTTCGGCCTCACGGACATGGGATTCATCGGCCAGGGACCTTGGCCCTACCGCATCCTACAGGAGCCAGCCTTGACTCAGGAGCTACACCTCAAGTCAAAAATACAGACGTGGCTCTTTGGAGTCGACGCTGTTTCTCTGCAGCCCTGCCCTGCACATGTTTATGCGTCGCAGGATCGCTACGTTGTCGAAGAATGGGACCTACCTGATGGAAAGTGGACTTTCAGTGGTGTATTTGACGGCAAGTCCTATGTCCAAGGGTGGCTCCTCCTAAATTGAAGATCATTGTCAGGCCATCTCAACGAGCACACAGTGGACTTCGTTGTACGGACGTTACCGAGAAATGTCAAGCGAACTCTTCGTGCGACAGTCTCTGACAGCGCGTCCATATGTCCTTCGCGTGTTTCTGACATTCTGTCCTCGTGTGTTCGGCAAATCGACGACACATTAACCTCGGATTTCTTGGATCTTTTTCCAAGAGGGTTAAGAGCAGTAAATCAGCTCAAGGACTCAGATATACAAGCGATCTTCGGCCCTGACCGCAAATCCAATCACAACTATGACGCTGCGTTTCGAAGTCTTGGTGGCGCCACATTAGTCCTCAGCCTGACGGACTATCGTGGAAATCTCTGGGTCGCAAATCTCGGAGGTGGGTTACTTCTTTCTGTAACATCAGTTCAAACATCTTATAAGACTCAGATTGTCGTGCAGGTAATCCCACAAACCTCTACCTTTTGCCAATACTCACCTGTGAGATCAGTGTTGGGTACTCGACAAGATGGTGTTTGGTCTGGTAGCCAAATTACATCAGTTCATGATCTGAGCAACTGCAACGAACGATTGCGTATCTTACGGGAACATCCTAATGAAATGTATGCAGTTAACGATGGACGCGTGATAGGGTTTCTGGAACCCACGAGAGGTGAGTTTAAACTACACGATATGCCACCGTGACTAGCAGACTCGTCGTTAACAAAAAACCGTGTAGCCATTGGAGATACGTGGCTCAAATTACCCGCTTCGTATGCTTCCCTGGTGTATGCAAACCTTAGACAGCCGTGGATCCTCCCTTCAAAAATTCAAGAATACGCTCAGCGCATCATTACTCCTCCCTATGTCTCCAACGTGCCTGATATTTACCACTACGTGCCAAACCAGCCATACTTCGTCCTGCTTGTATCGGACGGGGTGCTGTCCACCGAACGATACGCCAATATGAGATCCGAAGAGATCGTCGAACGATGGGTCAAGATCGCAGGACGATCCCTGGACTCTCGCTTTGTCACGTTTTCCAACCCTGCATTGTGTCTCTTGCGAGATGTGATTGGGGGTGCGGACACACACATGGCATCTCGAAATCTTACCGTAGAGATGGAGGAGCGGTGGATGGACGACACAACCATATTGATTCAGGGTGTGGGGTGTGGGCGTCGTATGTAAAAAGGAGGCATTCGAACGTTATTCATCTCCGTGAACAGAGTGAAGCTCCTGGTAGCTTTTTGAGTTGCAAATGGGACAAAGTCGCACGTAGAGCTCTGCCATCGGCCAAGTTATAGATGCCTATTGGATATGAATAAAATTCATGGAAGCCAGAAAAAAGGACGCACGAATCCCAAATTTCTAATAGCTAGCAGCATGGTAGTCGCATTGCCGTGTGAGATGTGAGCGTAGCTCAAAATGTCGTATATCTGATCTCGGACGGGCATGCGTTCGAAATGGTCTTCGTCTTCCTTCCTTTCAGGTCTGCTCTCCCTACGCATCCTCAGTCCATCAACATCAGCGCAGTAGGCCTGGCGATATGCTTCTCGTTTCTCTTCCTCGGCCTCATAGATTGATTCCCGAGGCACCAGTATCAGGTGGAACCGGTCGGAGCCAGAACAGAGATGATGGTATGAAGCCCATTCATGCATCCGGGGGGATAGTTTTGAATTATCCCCCCTAAGGCTACGATAGACGGCAGTGTAAATATCGGGTGCCAGACATGATGTCTCTCGAATTTCGGGAAGCACACTGTCTAGGAAGGCGTCAAGAGACTCGTTAAAACGCGCGGGATTTGGTATGTCTGCCGAGTTGAGCGAACGTAGACCTCGATCCATATACTCAGGCAGTGGAGCGAAGGGAGGGTTATTCCAAGGCACAAGGTGACTGTCTTTAGGCCGTCTTTGGTTCAGATGAAAGGGCAAAGGAACCATAGAGAGCCTGTCAGAACGGCCTCTTTTGGGGGATATCGTAGGAAGAGGTGCGTCCTGGGTCGCCGGCGGTAGCTCAGCGGAGAAACGACCAGTTTGTGAACCGCCCATGTGGAGTAGGTCGGGGGAACCGGTCATGGGAAGAGGCGAGTTCCCATAGACGCATGACGACGATGCTACATTCTGACCATAGAAGTGACCACCCTCTAGAAAACTGGCAGGACCTAGATGATCCATCATTTCGTCCGGATCCTGCTCGGTAGAATGTTGTGTGGCGTCACTGGCATTTTTTCGCCGCCTTTTAGGAGTATAATTGCACTCCATTTCATTCTCGTCCTGGCAGTGATTGCACGTCGGAAGATTACGGTCACACTGTAGCCTCTCCATTCATCTTAAAATTCAGTCAACCAGTAGAGAGTGGGCGGACCTTTAAATTAAGCTGACGGCATCGGTCGCATCGCGGGATGCCTCGATGAGCGGGTGTTGGCAGTGGTGTATATTTACACTCTCTACCCGCAGTCCAAGAGCAATGATTACAAGCTGGTAAGACACGGTCACACTGCACGTAGTATGAGGCAGCCATTGATGAGGGACAAATCGTGATTGACAAACCTTCAAATTGTTTAGCCGACAATGGTCGCATCTGGGTTTGCCTCGGCGGCCGATCCAGAGCGACTGGCGAGCCATGTAGACTTTGGGGTTGGGAATTCTGATCGTCAACTGCCCGTCTTCCGCGGGATTATCCACGAGTTCTTGCCCTTCTTGAAGGTCTGACATCTTGGGGATGATACCGGCTCGGAGATAAAGAAAAAGAGTCGAAAAGCGGTGGCTACATGATCAACCAAAATGTAAAGTCGAAAATTCTTCAGAGTTCGGTTTTGTCAATGAAAGGGAACGATTGATACTTACAGACTGAAAGCCGCAAGGAGGGGCTCAGGTTAAAGCCACGACGGCAAGCAAACTGGATTCCTTTGCGTTCCTAACGCGGTCTCATGAGATGATGACTGAGGGAAGATCTTGGTATGGACCTGTACCAATAAATTGGAGAGTTTGCTGAAATGAAGCTCGATTAGAATGCTGTGAAAGAGGGAACGACAACAAGACCTCATCCTACTAAGTGAGTGAAATCGCCGTGACCGTGACCGTGACTCTTGGTGACAAATTTAGAAACTTGTCTCAACTGCCGCAGCCAAACTCAGGCGCTCAGGCGACCATAAAAGATCTCCGCGGCGGAGGAAAATTTGCCAGGGATTATGACTGAAAATACTGGGAATATCGTAGAACAGAGCTTTCTCAGGCGATATTGAGAAGTTAAGTCAGAGCTTGCTTTCCGTCTCGCATCATCAACTCGGCATCGTTTATCCTCTATTGAACCATTGCTAACTCTGGGGAGGTCTTGTAAAGTTTATGGATATTAACACTGACAGGCGAAATGCATATGCATGGCCTTCAAACCCTGCGCAATGTACTGTGGCCTGAGGTCTCCTGACAAACCAGCTTCCATCATGGTGCCAAATATGGTAAACGTAGTTCAACTGCCGACACCCTTGAAGTTCTCGACCACCTGACATGCTAAAATGTCGTTTCGGTGCGTAATAGTAAAACTAATAAGCATACTTCAGGTTTTCTAGAAATCTAGGCGTCAGCGCGTCAGCCTTCAACATAGCACATGACCAGACATTTCCATAAGTAAGATAGTAACTTAAACGGTCAGACTCCTTCGACTGGCGAGCGGCTGCACGAATGTAGTCCTAACTAACGGAAGAAAAGTCGTGATTTCTGACTTTCTCCTGTGGTCACCTTATGCTTACGCGGAGTCTAGCGGTCGAGGAGACCAACGGACAATAAGATTTTGGGACTCACATAAGTAGTGTTCCACCCTTCCGTCTATCAGCAGCTGCAGGTCGCCGGCTCCGAGGTACGCGCTACCGATACATCAAGCTTTCGAGCCTCCTGCACGTCTTGCACAACCAAGTATGAAACCCTATTACCTTTGGGAAGACGTCTGCATCAACCCTCACATCTTCCCCAATCAGATACTTTTGTCCACATAATAGGTAGGCTGAGCGAGAGTAGTCAAAGTCGATTGACAGCCTTGATTCATCAACGTTTCAACCTTTACGTGGACCTGAGTTTCAATGGAAGTTGAAGTATGTACTCAAGTCGATATCCAAAATCAATGTATTCTGTTAAACGCCAAGCTGCATCGCTGCGATGTGTGTCATCATCATACGAAGTACTATGCATATGCTACAATTGTGGGGTCGAAAAACGTTGAACTCCGTGGTACTCGAATATGTATCGCTAGAGGGCCGCCTGCATTTCCGAGTCGACGTCTGACGTATCAAACCATGAGGGTTGGCGCGCCAGGGCTGGTGAAGGGCATTCGGGGTGCAAAGGAGGCTGGGTGAAACCTCTACAATGGCGCCGATGCCCCTCCTCTCGCAACTTAGCGGTCTCGAGCACCTCTTGCTTGGTTCGTCGCCGAACGCGAGAAAGAACACAGTCAAGTTGTAGGAAATTTGCATCGTTGGTTGCGAACCGTTGATGCTTGCGCCCGACGATATGCTACACGTACGCGTTTGAAAAGTAGTCGGAACGACAGGCGGAAGAAAACTCACTGCTTTAAAATCGTCAAACTTTATTCGACAGCTTTCGCAGTATCCTGGTTTACTGCCCTCTTCCCTCTTCGGAAGTTTGAGAGTGTTCGTGCTACGGCTCTTCCTCAACATAGGCTGTCTTTCAGGAATGGCCGTGGGAGGTCCCATGGGCCCCTTGTTCTCCTTGTACGCGGCGATCGGGAATCGGCGAGAAGTAGTGACGTATTTCGCGCGTGCGTTTACGGAGGAAGTGTGTTGAAAGGCCCTGGTTGGATATGCGGCAGTCGACGTGGTTCCTGTGTTGGATGTGATGTTGACGCTGTTCCCAGAGGCGGCCATATACCCAGTGGCGCCTGACGCCAAATAGCCTGACGCATTGGCTGAGTCTAGATTATCGCCATCTCCGTCGAGGTCCACGAAGCAGTCTTCTTCCTGGGCAGCGCGGCGTAGGTTGTTCATCGACACTGATCGCCTCAAATCTCCAGCTCTCTTAGCATGCGACTCTGCCTTCCTCTTAATGACCTCTGCCTGCCTGACCCTCTTGCTGTACTCCTTTCTTTCTGCCTTCTGTTCCCCTTCCGCCCTTTGCAACTTTTCCCATCGCCGCTTCTCTTTTTCGTCGAAGGGTATGAAAGGACCTCTGGCTTGTGGATGACAATACAAGACCGGCCATGGGATCCTCGCCTCACGCGCCTTGTGAACAGGGTACTCGTGTGCAGCGATTGTCGCCAATTCTTGGCGCAAGTCTTCGATGAGAACAAACTTGCTGCCACGCGTGAAGTATTTGAAGTCGTATCGCTTTTGGGTGGGATCGCGTTCTGTCGTTCCGTGTATCTGCTCCGACTTCAAGAGCCGTGCAAGAGATGGCGCCTGCTTCTTCGCGGTGGTTGGTGTAATAGACGCCGATGCAGTGCGTTGGTCGACAAGACGCTCAAGAACGCTCTCAAGTTTGGTAGTGTTCCATACTTTGTAGTCAAGGGGAGGGGGGAGACCGTTGACGCCTTGCGTCTCTTCGACCACTCTAGAAAGTCCTTGGTCAGGAAGAATGCGGTGGACCCTTGAAGGCTCAACTTACCTTCCCTTTAGCTTGATCGGACTTTTCAGAGAAAGTCCAGATTTCGAGTGGTTCTCTTTGTCGCCTGGGCCGAAAAGAGTGGCATCGGGACGATTGCTGATGAAATGCGTAACAGCTTTATCAAGAAATTTGACGATACTCTGCAGAAGATCTGGGTTCGGGTACGTAAACAAGGATGCGTCAGATTACTCACTCCTCCAAGCTCTTCGATTCTTTCCTCGTAGTCCTCCAGTACGGCATGACCCATGTTTAGCTCGTCAAAGTAGAAAGTGAAGCCAGGAAAAGCGCGTGTGTACTTTTCCTTGAATTCGGCTTTCTGCTGCTCTCGTTCCACATATTTGCGTTCCCTGGCTTTGGCATCCCGCGCCTTGGAGGCTGGTGATGGATCTATGGCGGCCTTGACACGCTTGGAGTTCGAGGGAGCTAGATGTGGGTCGGCAGAGGGCTCCGGCGAACGAGGCCGCTTGGAACCAGAGGCGGTCCTCAGATGCTTGAATGGCGAGACGTTGGAAGGATGCTGGAGTGATCGAGTGGCGAGAGGACGACGATTGAGGGTGGCCATGGTAAAACAAGAAAGAAAAAGAGATGGGGTAGAGTGTGTAGGAGAAGAAAACAAGAGACAGAAAGCCTGTCAACAGACGGCGGCGGTGGCCGTTAACGAGGGAGACACGCCCCGTCACGTTTATCAACAAGTCACGCATACGGCATCAACACCAGTCCACCACCATCTTTGTGTCGGCTGCTTTCCATTGACTTACTTCCCACACGAGCTTCTCTCTTTGATATATTCCTACATGCCAGTATACTGATACACATGCCCACTAGTGCCGAGGCAACCCATCACAAGATTCTCCTGTAGAACGCGTCGCGTGCCACGTGAATCAGGTCACATCACAACCTATCACAGCGTCGCGTTTAAACTTCCTATGGAGTAAGTTACTAAGTACTCGCAACAGCCCTCTTGCTTCCAGATATAATCTGTTCCATCGCCCGTCCGACATTCTTGCCGTTCCATTGGAATAGACACCAACGTTTAATTCGACGATTGATTCCGATACCTTGACCCACTGGTATGTCAATATGGCATATAATACATGTTTTTTTAGCTCTGAAAGTATTCCGGTTTTTGTGTGAAATGGCCCGGAGAACTCGTGTTCTGACGTCTCTTTAGAAACAGGAGGATGCGCTCCTCACTCACCCCACGCAAATAGTGTCTTCAATGCCGCAGTGAGCTCAAGAGGTTTTTCCCCCCTTCCCGTTGCTGCCAGAAATCGGGGACTAACTTCCAGGACCGAAGGCAGTAATTGTCAGTAAGTTACTTATGCATATGTTACTGTAGATTTTGCCTTCATCTTGGTGGTTTCCTAAATGTGCGCAATGGGCATGCTTCGATGTAGCACGGTGCAGAGCAATTGCGACATCTGAAGGTTTAGACCAGGATGCTATCTGTGAGCGCCTCGACGGGGGCAGAAGCAGGATCAATGGGAGCCTATGTACATAGAACAGACCTGCACAGATGAGATGAGATGAGATGAGACGAGGTACCTGTCAAGGGCTGCTACAGGCCTGCAGTGCATCACGGCAAAGACCTCGTAATACTCTACATACTGTACTCATGTCGCGATGGATGAGGTGTGCCCGCTTTTGGTCCAGCAAACATGAACCGCAGCGTATATGAGAAACGACGCCGATAGGTCATAAACGACAGCCTCATCCAGATACTAGGCTAGGGCATCAGGGAATGTATAGTAGAAGTTGAAGTCTGGCTACTAATATATCATTATGTATAAGTCAACGTTGGTCACGCTGATCCACGTGTTGTGCATCACCACTTTCAGCAGCTTGTTTCCTTGTTCTCAACTGATGTCAACGTATGGCACAAGTCGCCACGTCCCAGGTCCCGGAGGTGTTGCTTCGACCAAGGAGCGCGTTACCGACTACCACACCACCCTGTTCCGACGCCTGACCTGGGAGGGCACCGTCCCACTTGAGATTCGCGTCGACCCCAAAGAGCTTCCTGCAAACTCAGATCGCGGTCTTGAATGCTACTATATTCAGGCTCCTCGCGTTAGCTATCTCCCACTCTTGATGCCAGAAATCCGCCGATTCTTGATGGATGTGGTATTCGACGAGGCTGCGGCGAAAGCGCTTAAGGAGGACGACTGGTGGTTTGAAAGTGCTGAGGGAGCACTGTTGAAATGGTGACTCTCATCCACCTGCAATCTTTGATGGGTACGATGCTCATCACATTTGACAATAGGCATTGGCCAATAGGGCTCATTTACGATAGCCATACCATTTCGACGTCTGTTCGGCAACCGCCATCTCAGTACTCGGCATTGTCTTCACCAATGCGCCTCGTGCTCCATCTCGCATCACCCCCCACGGAGAAGCTTTTACAGTCTCCTAGCACGGAAGCATGCAAGTTAGCTTTCATGGGTCAATTGAAAGAGGCAGACTTCCTGCGCTGGGGAAATACGAAACGGATGACGGGTTTACGAAAGGCAGATCAAGATGGGATATGGGAGGGAATCAGAGATCGTGCGTGCCCTTCTTCTTCTTCCATCTGCAGATTAATTCACTTTAATTGTAGATAACTTTGACCACTATTGGCGCGTCGCGTCCAAGGTCACGCCACCTGTTACGTCTCATCGCGCTCAGTCACCCGTACCATCCACCTCTGTTTCTTTGCACAGCCGTCCCCCATCTGCAGATCCTGCAGGGCCGGCTGAGCGAGATGGTGCATACAGTGTACGCAGCGTACCAGTGAGGATCTATCTGCCGGATGGGCCGGTGCTTCAAGATCTAGTTCCGCCAATACTAGAGGACGGTACGCATCACGGTTGTTCTTATCGTGGAGCTTTTCTGAGCTTTCCACCGCAAATACTTTGATGTTATGCTGACCATGAATCAACAGGTTCCCCAAATACCCTCGCAAACTTCCTTACAGCTCACATACCGCTCCTCTTCCCGCCACGCTCCCGCCCATCGACTCCGACTCACAACAGCGACGGAATAGATAATCCCGAACTAGCGTATGCCTTGATTCAGGGCGTTCGCTCGCCTCCTGAAGCCGAGATGGCGTGGCTAGGTGCCTGCATGGCAGGCGCAGACGGCTGGCTTAATGTTTGTATCGGGATTGCTCACTAGCGGACGCTGTCTATAAACTATATTTCTTATGTAGGCTTAATCAAGGCGCCCCATATTGCTGGAATCGAGGGAGATGGTTCAGTCTAGCTGTGCAAACAAACTAAAGGTGTACATTCGGATTAAAATAATAACATACTTGCAACACAGCTAAAATAACAGACTATAATTATAAGTGCATAGACCTCAGGTGTGTGTCATTGTCAGAACGTCACCACTTGACGGCGTACCAAGCTAGTTGAATTCCGAGGTCAGGCTTGAAATTGGCAATAGCCGGCATTAGAAAGTACTCACGCGACTTTGTGCTAGCCTCGGACCCATGTCCCACGGTACTATGATTGTCTTTGTCAAGTTCGTACAGCTCAAAGTCAGGCTGTTCAAGCAGATCATCGGCCTGTAGCCTGGGCCTCGCTGCGAAAGGTGACCGTGACCTGGGGTCTGGTGTATCGGGTTCGAGTAGACTCCGCATCTCGTTCAGCACCCGTGCGCGCTTCATACGCAGAAGGGAGCGATTTAAAACCATGGTGGTCATTGACCATACAAGGCTGAACTGGATGTTAGCATTTTCATCCATGCAAACTGAAAAAAGGACTTACAAAACAGCCAAAAGCACAAATTCCGGACGGAACGTTGTGGCCAAACCCAGATTTATCATTCGAAGACTAGTCAAGGCCTAAGAAGAGAAGTAATTTGATGAACTGAACCACGACGCTTCCAGAAAAGATTGGCATACCACGAAGAAAGTCAACCCATCACGGTGAAGAACACGGGTGAGGGCAAGTTGAGCGTCACGCGGGCGCGAAACCGCATTCCATGCAGTAGAAGTCAGAACACATAGCTCAAAAAGCGCCTGATGAGCGCAAGAGCGGATTTTAGAACATGGAATCTAAGAGCCTGTTGATTACGCACCGGAGACGCCCAAACCGCGACTAGTAAGCGCGTAGTCCTGGTTACCACACACATCGATAGCATCGGGGAAAACTCGATTGAATCTAACCGAGAAAAATAAATAAAAAAGGATCAGAATAAGGAGGATTCATCAGAAATTACAGAAGTACCCCAAAGCCGCGAGAGTGCCAGACTCATCAGAGTGAAGGTGGCGCAACCGCTTGTGAGAAATCCGCCAGCCATCAACCTTGTAACAGCCTGCCACAAAATACGTTATCGGAGGGCCACGATGGTTAACGATGATTGATGACGGACCCGGTTGCCATCCCATAGTTGAATGATGTGCAGAAGGACAAGAATATTGGCCATGCCGACCGAAACGACCGACGTGATCGCCACAGCACCGATTATATATCGACACCTTCGTACATCGTCAAACACCTCGTCACGCGAGGAAGCGATTCAAATTACTCCTAAAAACGAAAGCCAGGATCTCAAGTTACATCACATATCGCAGGTCAAAGAAGGTACAGGCGTACTTTGTCAGTCAGATGGAATTGTGAAAACCCATTCATCTCTATGCACAGCGGCCAAGCGCACGATCAGTGACGAGTTATTATTTTTACATTGCACTGAACGCCCGCTCACCATAGGCAACAACAAGTAGTGCTGTAAGGACAAGGTACCGATTCAGGAGGAAGAGGTACTTCGAAATCGATGCCGGTGAGCGCCAGATTAAGGTAATCTCTGGCGATAAGTGACGTACGCGGTAAGCCATCTTCGCTCACAGTACAAAGTAAAACGGAGGCTGCTCACCGGGCGATAGCGTCAGGATATGATCGTAAATAAGAATAACAAGTCCCGCAGCTTCAATATGCAAATATACATCAGTATTGGCATGCCAGGCGCATGAGATAGCATGAGAGAGCACAGTGAATCGCATAGGCTCACCGCTGAGGTACCGCGTCACTGTAGCGTAGTGATAGAGGCTGATGATGTGCTGGAGGGCCTCGGGTGGCAGTGGCAAGGAAGCCATCACGCCGGTGCGTTGAGGGAAAGGCTGCAGACAAAAGTTGAATGCCATGGGAGGCACGCATATTTAACGAGGACCCATCCAGGGTCATCCTCAAGATTGTAAGATCAACAGTCAAAATAAATAAAGTGGCAAATGTCAGGACTTTCCTCCCAAGTATGATAATTTGAAATTTGGGTGCCAATAGGGTGATTGAACACAGGTAGTAGGCAATCGCAAGAAGGCGCCCTCTCATCACAGAAATGACACTGTATGCAGCGCTGCGAGAAACGAAACGGCACGTTATTTGGCATTGAGTTGCAGCAATTCTTCGACCTTCAAGCCATCTCAACGGAATCATCCTCAGTGAGATCAATCATCAACCATCAGGCTGAGGTCCCGAGGAGAGGTCGGGGCTCGCGGAAGTCAAGAGACAAATTGAAATGGCCCCAAAAATAAATACTTATATTGTACTGGTGGGAACCAACTTCTAAGTGGGAGCCTTGGGAAAAGCAAGCTTACTGTACTTGCGGTCAACTGTGGCCCGTCATTTACTATAATTTATACTTTTTACAAAACATACTTACGACGAACTATTTCACAACGGGGTACTTTGGTATTACTTGGGTAAAAAGTTGGGAACAGATCATGCCTTTTATCTGTTATATCCTGACTGTTCAGTGTTATTTTACTTACATAAATTGGGTTCCGCTATAGCGCTAGCCTCTTAGCTCTATACGTAGCTTGTCAGTCAATTAACTGACTCATCATCATCATCCATGACACAGGTGAAAAAGTGCGCCCATGGTCCGCGATCGCCGACGCAATAATAATTCCTCCAGTGGTGAAATTGCGCTAATTGAGAAGTAATGAGATGAGAGAGAGAGCGCCGACACGCAGCACACGTACGCATCGCTATCATTTTAAAAAAGAGTCAAAATTGTCAAGCTTGCAAGGTAGTTGATACAGATACACAATGCATGCATTCATCCCAATCCCAACATGCCCGCGCCACAAGTGATGGAGGTCCAGGAGCCACTCATACATCAAACTTGACGACCTGCTCCCCGCCACCTCTCTCGATCTTCACTAGCCTCTTCGCCACGCACCCATAGAGAATTCTCGTCGTGCCCGCCCCCAGACCACCGCCGGCACTAGCCTTCGCAGCCAGCAAGTCCTTCGCCTTGTTCAGGGGCAGTGAGAACTGCGGAGGAGCGCCCAACAGCCCGAGGAGCAGATGTGCTGTCAATATCTGCTGAGATGTGGGCGGAACGGGCATGCCAGCTGACAACGAGGAGACGCTTGAAGCTGATGGTGATGTCGGCGGAGGGGCCAAGGCAGATAGCATTTGGAGATGTGCACTGACGGGAGGTGAGTGTGATCACAGCCCAAATCTTCCCCAGAGTAGCAACGTACATGGTCTCTTTAGCGCGAGGGGGTTTACTACTGGTTCCGCGGCCTGAGACGTCGAAAGGATGCGCGGGCATAATCATATCGCCAATGGTTGTCCATATACGGGCCTACAAGGTCGCATAAGCAACGCGGGTGAGAGAATTTTTGCAACAGTAGGCGTACCGTGATGCGTTCCACATCACTGTTGATTCGCACTTTGGCCTGCTTTGCGGCTGGATCTGAAGGAGCTGGGGTTTCGGGAACACGCTCTTCCGCAGATGACGCTGGGCGGGAGGAATGTGGCGGCTCAGGAGTTTCCGGTTCCGGTGGTGGTTTCCTATACACAACAGTCTTTTCGTCTTCACCCTCAAAAGGTTCATCTCCTGGTTCCAGATCTGAGTCTCCCTCCCCTGTTGCCTCGTCTTCATTGATATTGGGCGGCGCTGAAGGAGCGGGTATGATAGAATCGTCGGCAACTGTGAGGGATGTCATAGATACACTCTTTGAATGGGGTAATGGACTCATGAAAGAGGTAGTCGTGATATCCCCGAGATCGACTTGCTCGTCCATGAGGTTGTCGGTAAAACGGAGGGTTCGCGCCGCCGCCGCTGCCGGCGTGTTCCAGAAATTATCCTCTTGTGGCGATGAAGGAGGGGGAGGGGCGCGTGGAGCCTTTGCTTTTGGCTTTGGAATTGGTCTTTTCCCGGACGTGGAGATGGCGCTCTTCTTCTGTTGTGATCCATGAGGCATGTGGGATGTGGAAAAGAGTAGATAACGCACGCGTTCGTTGAGTTCAGAAAGCCGCGCCTGAAGATCGCGGACGCGCTTCTCCTCGTCGTGGATCAGGGTTTCTAATGAGGGACCTTGGGCAGATTGAGCCTGATTTTAACGGTCGCATGACGCGTGAGGGAAGCATGAAACAGACTGACTTGCTGGAGAGTCTCAGTAAGAGTCTGGATGTTCTCGCGTACGAAGGCCAAGCGCTCCAGGACGGCGGAGACTTGGGAGTGGGCACGGGGCATTGGTCTGATTGCATGGCTATTGGGGCGATGAGAGGAAACACGCGCGACAGTGATCAGGCCGTACTAGCGATCAATGCACTTGAGTGCAGCCTCTGCATATACCTCTGGCTCGACTTCCTTTGCTTTCACGGTGTCATCGCGTCTCTGTGGGTTCTTGCGCAGCGGGGTGGCGCCGGTGAAGTCGGCTCTGCTGATCTCATCAGGCTTGCTAGGTGCAGCCGAGGACTGGAGGGAGAAGAGACCGAGCTCAGAGGGGTCGATATCGCGGATGAGGTCGCCGAGATTGGCGGTGAGGACAGCGCTGGTGAAGGGCCCGGTAACGGACGCGGCGATGTGGGCAGCAGTCGCGCGGATGGCACGCGTGTTGCGCGACAGCCGGTCGATTTGTTCAGAGAGGGAGGCCATGGTGTGACGCGTGTGACCGTCCACAATTAAGGCGTCACGCATCGTCGGGATCGTTGATGAGCGCCAACGCCGCCAACGTCGCCAACTGTTGCCCAGCGCCGCCATCGTACCCACATGTGGGAGCCCCTGCCGCTCATTGTATATGGCTATGCTACTCACCCTCTCACCCCTTCCCGTCGCGACACCCGCATTTCCAATCGTAACCGTCTCTCCACCGTGACTGAGAATTCCACCGATGACAACCTTGTTCATCGCGACGTCGTCTCTCTCGAGGTCGGCGACGAGGTCTACGCGTTCGAAAAGTATACCCCCACAAGCAAGGAACCCGTCGAGGGCGTCTGGTACAGAGGGTATGTCCCAGCCATTTCCCTCGAACGCTCCCGATTTCACTCCCGACAGTTACGTCGTCTGCACAACACGCCGCCCGCCCGTAAAATGGGACCTCCACGACCCCTCGTCGTCTACGGCCGTTAAAACACCCGCCAAGGTCGAGGAACCACAACAAGTGTTCATAGGAATATTTCCCGCATCCCACATCTTCATTCGCGACGAGCTTTCAGACGCGGAAGGTCTTCTCCAGGATCTTGCTACGACGCTCGGTCGACCCCACAATGGAACAAGCACCAGTGGTTACAGCAGCCCAGCCCATCCCAGCATCATTTCCGACTCGCTATCCTGGAGGAGGGGAGGATCAAGCATTGGCATGGATACTCTGAGAGAAGAAGACGAGGATGCAGACCCCTATGCAGCGCGCAAATCATTTCGATTAGGCCCACCCCCCGACCAGGCAAATTCGTCGCGCGCAGGACTGCCAGTGTATCCAGCAAGCTTGCGTTCATCCTCTCCGGCCGACTCCCATGAGGTCATTAAACCTCTTCCTCCGCGCCCTTCACTCAAGTCGGGAGACGACACCGCGTCAGGGGCTGTCCAGCCTATCATCGATGAAATTGCTTCCGCGTTGCGGGAATGGCACACCCTGATGTTCACCTATCTTGCCCGACGCGATTACAAACTATTCCACGTCGTCAAAGAACATATCGAGGCTCTTCACCTGGGCCGACGACAGCTCCTTGCCCAGACTCTAAGCGCCGAAGAAACCATCAATATGCGTCGCGAGTGTGTCCTCAGACTCGTTACCGGAAACCTTGTACAGGGATTGGATGTCATTGTGCGCCATCCCACATGGGGTGGCCTAGTTAGCGTTGACGTGGAAGGGGATATCAATCCACGCAGTTGGGTCAGTGCGGTCCGCATGTACGCCATGCAAGTCTCATTGGCATACCTGACCCTCTCATCAAACCAAGTGAGGCCATATAGCCTTGGACCGAACACGGATTACGTTCATGTAGGCCCATTACCGACCCCAGCCCACTCTGCCTTCGCAGATCTCCCAAATCACGCCAGGACGCGCTCCCAAGGCTCCCTGGGTCCATCTCAGCCCGTCAAGCCTGTGACCGCGAAGTTCTATCATGTCTTCCTTGACGTTCGTGCCTTCGTCGCATCACCATGTGCCCCTGGGGAGACCGCGGAGCTGTTTTTCTCACTGTACAAGAAACAGGGAACTCAGTTTGTCACGGAGGAGTTCTGCGCGATCCTCAATCACAATGGGGTGCTGGCTCGCAATCCAAATGGGAAAACCCGGACCCTCTTTATTGACCTCACATCGTCGGACGTAGTCGACCCAATATACCTGGTGTGTCGCATCGTTCGAAATGGCGCGCTGAAGCTCGGAAACCACATCGGCTTGGATGGTGCAAGGCGAGGCTCAGAAGTTGGTGCACGTCCTGACAATCACTCCATGGTTACTGGTTCCAGCACCACCCTTACGTGGCAGGACATAGAAGCAGAAGGTAAAGCAATGTCTGGCGAGTCACCTTTGCAGTCCAGACGACCGTTTGGATGCGCTGTGTTGGAGCTCACACAACTGAGCAAAATGGCGGCCGAGCACGGAGACGTTTCGCCTCTCCGCGAGCACACTATGCCGATCTACATCCCCACGAACGAAATATCCTTCTCGACGATTCACCAAAACATCATCAACGACAACGTTAAGGAGTACGAGAAGTCTACCCGGTGTGTGTGCCCCTGGTTTTTCTAAACAATTGGACTCACCAATGGACGTCACCGTCGGTATTATTAGGGCTGATGCACTGGCGGTTTCTGTGAAGGTATTCCGCGGTGATTCAGGGACCATTATCCGAGAAAACATGTCTCTGTTACAAGACACACCTCCTACGTTACGCCTCGGCTTCCCCGACGTCGTCTTCCCTGGCGATGTCCGCAACGAGCTCTACATCAAACTCTGGTGTGGCGATTTCACCTCATTACATGCCACCACGCCTCGGCTAAGCATGGTAAATCTGGCAAGAGGCCAGATGGGGACGGCCTCGACTAGCGTGCAAGTAACCGTCGAGGTGCGGGACCACCGAGGGACGACCATCGAGAATGTGATCTCTCAAGGGAGCGGCGAGCCGCCTATGACCCGATTCCACTCCATGGTCTTCCACCGATGCAACGAGCCTACCTTTGGTGAACTGATCAAAATCCAGCTTCCCCTTCAAGGCAAGCCCCTGTGGCACCTGTTCTTCACCTTCCGCAACCGCACGGGCCGCGAGCGTTCCAATGGAAGAGCCGGACTCGAAGGAGGAGACCGCCCATTCGCCTTCGCGTTTCAACCCTTGTTCCCGGGCGATCACGCGTTCGTTGAGGATGGAAGCCGCATGCTTGTTATGTATCGCGCAGAAAAGGTTGCTCAAATCTCGCCCGATGTGTATCTATCTGCGCCGGCGTGGCTCCCTGCAGGACAGAAACTAGATACCCTCGCTGTACCCCCCGAAATGCAGCGCATGGCTCCGCCGATGAGGGATACACTGACCATCCGCTCCTCCCTCTGTTCCACCAGATTTACTCAGAGCCCCGTTTTACTCCATTTGTTGAATTGGGAGAAATTGGCGGACAAGGAGGCCCTTCCGACGATCCTCACAACGTTCACCTTTGTTGGGGAAATAGAGATCGTCAAATTCCTGCGCGATATCTTCGACTCTCTTTTTGGTATCCTAGTGTCCCATAACAACCAGTCGGGAGAGGTCGACCACTTGGTGTTCAACGCACTCGTGACTGTTCTCGGCATTGTTCAAGACCGGCGCTTCAGCAATTTCCAGCCTGTCCTGGATGTCTATATCGAGAAACATTTCAACTGTGCCTCCGCGTCCTCTCATATGATCCATTCCATGAATCGGCTTCTTCTCAACCCGACCTCCACGGAGACGGCGTCGCCTCTCCGTGCTGCTCTTAAGGTCTGGCACTACATCTTCAAATTCATTGCGCGGTCGCGGGAGCTACAGAAGGTGAAGGAGATTGGCATGGGCGGCGGCGCGACAGCGGAGCACCTCGAGACTACGTTCAAACGGGAGCTGCGATCCCACCTTTCTGAGGTGACTCGCATGATGTCGACGTCATCCCCACCGTCGATCATTGGCACACAAACAATCGCCCTCCAGCATTTCACGTCTATCTTGCCAGAGCTAGCCAAGATTTTCCCAACTGTCGAGCTCGTCTCGATCGCCACCACGTTTGCCAATGCGGTGACAGTTGGGAAGGGAAAGATATTGATATGGAAGCTCATCATGTACCTTCAGATTGTGAAGGGCTTCCTTTTCGATAATCCCCAATCACGGCCTCTGCTGGTCGAGGCAGTGGTCATCTGGATCAAGCCGCATTTCGGTCGGTACGATGAATATGTGCACACGAATTCAAACGACAACGAAGCTGCTCGAGATGCTGCTCGAGTAAGCTGGCTCGAAAGTATCCGACTGTGTGTCACCATCGTTGCTGTTATGCTGGATAAGCTGCAGGAGAACCTTGTGAATCCTGAGGTTGTTGCTGATCGACTGGCGCTGCGGGCTGAGCAAGACAATGTGGAGTACCTTCTGTCCCTTCTACCCAGGTATTTGGTCAGGCATCGCCAACATGTTCGAATATACTGAAAAAATTACAGACTATTGGATTCTTATCGGGAGTGTTCGAACCCTGCGTCTCGCAAGGCCATGGAGAGGTCACCAACCACCTTGAAGACCCCCATCCCTGTGACTTTTCCCGAATCATATCCATTCTCCTTGCTTGCGTACGTTCCGAATGCGCTTCGAGGACCCAACAATACACCGTTGCCAGGAGAAGGGGATTCGTTTTTCAACCCGGGCTTGGGAGAAACTGCGATCGTCTTCCTCGTTCTTATCCTCGCTTCCCCGGTCAAGCATATACTCGACTTCCTCGAAAACAGCCTGGAAATCGAAGGTCGAGACAGATTTGTTTCTCTTTTGTCGCATTTCTTCAGCGTGTCTTCATCGATATTGGAGAACGATGCCTTCCCGAAGTCGTGGCTCAATGTCAATATTCTTGCTCACAGGGTGCTGATCAAAATGATGCATCCTATAGCCACGATCATGGAAAAGGAGTTTATTCCACCCCAGGAATCTGAATCGCAATTCGACGCCAACCTGTGGAGGGAATGCCTGTCCATGTTGCTGAAACTCTTATCATCAGACAAGCTTGTCATCGAGGAGTTTAGTCCACAGGTAAGAGTGTCCTGTAAACTATCGAACATACCCAGGTTCTTGCTGACTTTACGCTATAGAAACGCCGCGCGGTTTGGAGGCTCGCAGGAGATATCCGAGGAGAAGGTGCCTCAATACTGCTAACACTATGGCAAGCCCTTGGTTGGGCTGAGCATGTGTCAAACAACGGAGAACCTCCGGTACGATATGGAGTGAGTCAAGAAGCACCTGGCGAGACATGTATACGTACTGATTTCGACACAGGGCTATCAAGCGTACCTGCATTCGCTCGTCGGACACGTCGTACACTTGTGCTTGAGCCACCACGATCAACTGCGAAACAACGCCGTTCAAATCCTCTACAGCATGATCGTCTCCGAATACCACCAGTCAGAGCACTTTGACGAGATCGAGAACGAACTTGTCACGCGCTTGGACTCCTTGTTCATGTCGGATAGCAAGGGCGATGATATTACGCGTGCCTTTTTCATTGGTCAACTTCGTCATCTTTTCGAAACCTCAGACGTCGACGAGCAGCTTCGCGAACGGATATCCAACTTCCTAGATTCCGTCGACCTCTTTCTTGAGCTGTTGCTCAGTGTGCGTGCCCTGCCCGAGGGTGAAGAATTTGCTGACGACCGCGTCATCGCCACGGTATATTATTATCTCTCTAATTTTGTACACGTGTGCTAAATCTTTGTTACTTAGCTGAGGCTCATGAATTTCATCAGACGAATTGGACGAGATGAGATCTATATCAAATATGTTCATCAGCTTGTCAACGTGAGGCAATTATTACGATCATGATCGTAAACTGACCCCACCACCAGATGCATCTCCAATCACAGAACTACGTTGAAGCTGCATTGACGCTAAAATTACATTCCGACCTGCATGAATGGGAGCTCAACTCTTTTGTGGGACCTATGGAAGATCTCGGTCTTCCGCAGCAGTCCCAATTTCATCGAAAGGAGACGCTCTGTCTGCTGATTCTTGACTATCTGGGTAATCCTCCCATTCGATCTTTGGCTGCATTCTAATTGATTTTTTTAGGCAAAGGCAAGGCTTGGGAGCGTGCGATTGATATCTGCAAGGAACTGGCATATCAACATGCAGAAGTCACCTTCAATTAGTATGTTGACCACTGGTTCCATTCTCAGAATTCCGCTAACACCCAATCCCATAGCGGTCGACTTTCAGAGATTCTTCGGCATCAGGCGATGCTTTTGGAGCACATTGTCACAGAGCAACGGTACTACCCTGACTACTACAGAGTGACCTTTTATGGAAACTTCCCTGGTGCTATCCGCGATAAGCGTTTCATCGTAGGTCATTTGCACTTGTGCGGAACGTCCGTCCTAACGTTAATTAATTTCAGTATCGTGGTTACGAGTGGGAGAAATTCGGAGCATTCTGCGAACGTATGTTGAACAAGCATACGGGCGCACAGCTTCTCAAGACCCTCGGAGACCCTCCTGTCGACATTCGCTTCGGAAATGAGCAATACATCCAATGCACGGCCGTTACCCCAGAGCCTGATCGTGCGCGTCCGATATTCGTGAATCCAGACGTCCCGCTCCGCGTTCGTAACTATTATGAACACAGGTTCGTTCCGGTACACGTGTCTGCAGAATTGGTCCGATCTGATTTTATGACAGCGCCATCAACGTTTTCAGCTCGTCACGTCAAATCAAAAAGCTAACTCGAGATGGTAGCGAAGAGATTTGGCTGGAGAAGACGTATTTCACCACTGAAGAGGCGTTTCCGACTGTGCTGCGTCGATCCGAGGTTGTCGGTCTTGACGTGGTGGAAATATCTCCTCTCGAAAATGCTCTAGCTGAGGTGGAGCTGAAGACCAAGGAGCTAGCGGCCCTGAACACCAAGTACCAGGCACTTGCGAAAACATCCCAGGTTGTCTCCACGAACGCGTTGGCGATGTCGCTGAACAGTGCCGTCGATGCGCCACTCAACACTGGTATTGGGTCTTATCGTCAACAGTTCTTTGGCCCGGACTACATAGCCCGAAACCCGGAACGCGCAGAGCTCGTCGACAAATTACGCGTTGCTATTGACGAACAGGTGCAGTAACTTTCACCATCCCAACGGCAGTATCCCCATCAATAACACCACACACAGGTCCGTGTTATCGATAGCTGCCTAAAACTCCACGGGCACCTATGCCCTCATGAATTTATACCCTTCCATGAAACGCTGGAAAAGTTCTTCAAGAAGAACTTCCGCGAGGAAATCCGGCGCCTCGCCGCGGACGGGCTTTCCGAAATGATACCCCCCTCAGTCACCGCCGGCTCCTCATACCAACACTCCCTGTACGACCAAGGCACCTCCCCCTCCACCTCCCGGGGTAACTTTGTTCTCCCGCCCCTTGAGCTCGGGCAATCCAGCATGATGCCTACCTCCGCCTCCTCCACACCACAATCCCCCACCAGCGCCACCGCAAAGAATTACCCACCACACCTCAAGCAGACTCCCCTGCAGCGGCACCTCGCTCACCTTGCCCGACACGGGATCAACGGAGTGTCGTCCGCGCCGGGCGAGAGCGGTGCGAGTGACTCGCTGTCTGTGGAGTCGCCAGGGGAGTCGTTTGTGAACGTCGGGAATGTGAACGCGATCAGCGGCGGCGGGGCGCAGACCAGCGGAACGTCGGTCGCGCCGTCGCATGTGGGGAGCCTCAACTCGTTTGGGTCGCGCTTGGGCCGCTTTTCGCGGTTCGGGAGCATCAGCTTTGGGCGGCGGGGAAACAACAGCTCATAAATCTGATGCTTCGGTGCACGGAGGCGCATACATCGAGGATGCATGCATGCTCCCCCACCTTCCTTCCTTTCTCTCCTTTCTCGTTTCGTTCTTTCTTTAGCGCACTTCTTTGTAATTTTTATGCTTAATACCTACCTACCTACCTACCCGCCTTCGATCAAGAATGGTTCTAGTTCCTTGTAGAGACTCCCATGTACATTACATTCTAAGTAGTAAGTCCCGACGGTTCCGAAAGTTAAATTTCAGAGCTCCCTTCCATTTCCTTACAGCCCTATTCAGAACGGCGGCAATTCAGTATTGACTCATTCAGAATTCGTAATCGTAATACTAGTCGTGTTGTATGATATGAGGCGAGAGCAGCGAGTACCGATACGATACCGAAAGCGAACCCGAAAGCGAACAATAACAATCATAATGATAGAACTACTGATACAAGGGTGGCGTCGTCGTAGGTCGTCGCGGGAGGGAATAGGGGTGCTGGTGGCATAACCAAAAACGGAGCTGTACAAGAAAGGGAAAGGTCCATGGGATACGTTACAAGGTCAAAAAAACCCCGAAAAGGAAAACGCGGAACGAAGGAGAATAAGAATACGCGGAACGTTATACACACCCGGAGAGGACACAGAACGGGAAAGGAGTGAGAGAGAGAACGCTTGAAGGAAGATTTCGGACGGAGGACTGAATGAAGGTAGGGGCGGCGGATCAAAGGAGCTGGCAAGCCAGGCACGGAGGAGGATGATCCGTGGCCACGCCTCGGCGCCCAGACTCATGCCCACGGCTCGCCGTGATATGACGCAAACGGTACAGCGCCGTCATACGGCCCCGCAAAGTCGACGTCGGGGGGATAGTTGATGATGGGTGTGCCATGTTGCGTCACTTCATACGCCGTATAATGATCCAGCGTCATTGGATCGACCTGTTTGTAATCGCCCCATTCACCGTGCCCCAGCGCCACACCACTATTGTTGTTGCTGCCCATGTTCGCCAGCGTGCTGTGTTGGCTGAGAGGGTCGGAGTGGTGGGTTAGAGGAAGAGATTCGCCACTGTAGAGCTGGTAGGTGTTGGCGGGCCCGGGGAGGGGGGAGCAGAGGGAGTCGGAGCCATCAGAAGAGGCGAGGTAGGTGAACTCATCGTGGATGGGTGTTGGGGGTAGGGGCGAGTCGGCGACGTAGGTGTCGTCTAGCTTGGCGTTGGGGTACCCCAAATCGAAATCTGCGTCTTCTGAGCCGGTCGACGGCGAGGGCTCAGCGGACGAGGACTCGCGTTCTGGCATAGCAGATGTGTCGATAGTCTGGAAATGCACATGTGAGCCGGTGTCAGACGGAAGTGATGCTGAGGAGCAACGCACGTATTTGGACAAGATCTTGTCGAGGGCCTGGTCGAGCAGAGACCACTCAAAGACCTTCAAGTCCTTTTCTATGTTCCTCGGTTTGGGGTCAGGGAACTCCATGATGCGCTGGAAAAAGTCTTCGAAGCCAGATTTGTGCTTCGAGACGGTGGTAGGGCGGAGTCCCTCGAGGTTGCGTCTGATCCTGTTCTTCTCCTCGACGGGGAAATCACTGTTGGTGAGGCGCTCGAGGAGGAAGATGATGTCGACAGAGGTGACGTAGCACGTCTCGTTCTCTTCCCTGTAGATACAGGAAATGACAGAGTCTGGGTCGCGGTAGTCCTCTGCGTGGATGGGCTCGCACGAGACAATGAGACGGCGGCCGTCCTGGACCTTGGAAAAGCGGACTAAGCGACGGCCGATGGAGCGCTCTGATGGGGACCAGTCAAGGCATATGTTTTGAAGGGGAGTGACGAGATCGAGAATAGGAGTCTGGAGATGAGAGTTGTTGGAGTTGCCGTTTCCTCCCTTCGGGCGCTGCATGGCCTCGACCTTTGTGCGGCGGTGGAGAACCTGCTGGGACTTGGAACACATGGAAGAAGAGCGAAGGCGTGAAGGGGAGGTGGGGGATGGGGTGGGAAGGTGCGAGCCGCGACGGCGGAAAGAGGAGGTTTGGGGAAGAGACTGGGAAAGGCGGGGGCTGGTGGAGATTTGGAGTTTGGGCCGCCTGGTGGTGGTGGCTGACACAGAAGGCACTACTTGCAAAGATGAATATAATATAGGGTAGGAGACGAAGAGGGAGACAACATACCAGGTGCCCAGTAGGAAAACTCGCCAAATGTGGCAGAGTCAAGGACAGTGTTGGACTTGTCCAGGGCCTGGACGGACAAGAGAACTTTTGTGGTGGGGGACGAGTTTGGGTCAAAGGGGGGGATAAGTGCATCGAGTTGCCAGCGGCCGTAGGGGGCATCCTGAACCTCGCGGACGGTGGTGGCCACGGGCTTGTTTCCGACGACGAGGCGGACATATATTTCGTCTGCAAAGTCGGGGTGGAAGTGGATGCGAGCAGAGATGGGCGTGGCGCACTCGCCCTCAGAGGGTGTGTAGCCGAGCACGTGGATGATGCCGGCGGGAGATATAACGACGGCGGAGGAGCTGGCAGCGGGGACGCTGTGGGCGTCGTTGAGGAGGTCGTTGGCAGCGTTGCGGGCGTCGAGCTCAATAGGGGAGTAGATGGCAGGCATGGCGCAAGACGGCGCGGTTTGCCACCCAAACCTGTATTTATATTAAATGCCAATACAAAGCAGTGTCAGGGGCTGCCACAAATAGCACCCACGATCGACCCCATATCGGGATGCGTCCCCATCGGGACAATCCCGGCGTTCAGTATCCTCGTGTCCGGGGTCTCGCCGGATTGCAAATTCAACAGAGGCTTTCTCTCCGGCGTCGCCGGCCGGCCCGGCTATCTGGATTGGAGCCTGCACCCCACATGTCTGGCGGCCCAGCCAGCGTCGGTCCACTCGCGCACCACAGGCGGGACATGGCCTTCGCCCGACAGCACGCGCTCGCAGCCCCCGCACCGCGCCACAAACAGCCCGCTGTACGCCCCCAGCACACCCACCACGCCCTCCAGCCCCACCGACCCCTGCGCGTGCACCATCCCTGCAATCTGCTGCGCCACGCTCCGGTACACCCCAAACTCAGACTCCGAGTGCGGCGATTTCTGCGCAAGTCGATCAGCGTTTAGTTCACTTGTTTCCATAATTGATATTCGTACCCTCTCGCGTGGCCCAAACGTCGCCACACTCTCCGTCAGCAGCACCCCTTCCGCCCCTACCACCAGCGTCACATACGCGACCAGCACGTCGGGAATCACAAATCGGACAACCCGCGTACTGCCACCCTCTACTCCCCCGCGCGTCCGGCTCCACAAATGCATCCTTGCCGCCCCTGATTTTCCATTCCAGTTCCTTATATACGTCGCAAGTCCGTCCAACCTCACCCCGCTCCCACTCTCGGGCGGCGGGAACACCGTCGTCGTCGTCCTGTCACCCTGCGCAATATACGGCCGCGGCGACTCTGGCGATGGACCGCGTCTGCATGCAGGTCCAGACCACGCTCACTTGAAACGAGTCTCGGTCACTCACCTCCGTTTCCGGGTTTCCCGTCGCAGGTACGTGTTCAGATCCCTCCCATCCTCTTTCAAGCTGTCTCGCGCTGTGCGGAGCGCGTCCTGAACCGGTTCTGTGCGGATGGTGTCGGCTATTTCCCTCAGCTGCTGGAACTCGGCCTGGATGCCGAAATCAGTAATAGGCGCGGGCGCTTTGAGCAGCGGCGGTATGCGGCGCAGGTTCTGTAAACGCGTGTGTAGATCTGAGAGCAGCTGAATCTGAGTTTCGAGGGCCACTAGTTTGTCCGTCATCGAGGAAGAGATCAAGGAAGAGATTTTGAGGGTTACGTGACAGATGACATGAATATAATAATATATATTTTTAGTGTTCCCAGGTACCGACCCCCAAACCCTGCCCGAACGTAGGTATACCCGACGCCACTGTCGCAAATCGAGAATGCACCTTCGATTTTCCCCAGCGAAGACGT
The DNA here is from genome assembly GCA_018850815.1 of Asterophora lycoperdoides. NCBI lineage: Eukaryota > Fungi > Basidiomycota > Agaricomycetes > Agaricales > Lyophyllaceae > Asterophora > Asterophora lycoperdoides. Next base: position 51,972 of record JABCKJ010000060.1, read on the forward strand.
TCTCTCGCTGCCGCTGCGCTGCCGGGCCCCGAGTGCATTGAGCGCCGCCTCTCTTCTTTTTTTCCACCACTGAAATAATTTCTTAGAGATGCAACGTAGCGTAGTGTCTTCGTATGTCACTGTGACGCGTGACAGAAACGCGCCCAACGCTGAATCCAAGTTATACTAGCCCTCAAAAGGCACTTGAACGCACACAATCAGAACACATACCAGGATCCTACGCCCACACAACGCCACTATCGCGTGTACCTTGAAGCTTGAACTTTGAAGGATAAAAAGTGCCCTTCGAATCGATCCCACCCAAAGGTTCCCAAGATCGCTGCTGCCATGCTAGGCAAGTATGCCGACATGGACTTCGGACACTCGAGCACTTTCTCATTTTCTCATTCTTCTTTGCGATGTCAAGAACGACCACAATACAATATCTATGACGATTTTTAAATTAAGAGTTGACGTTCCCGGTAGCACTAGATCTCGCGAAGAAGGACTCATGCGAGTGGCACATATAATTCAGAAGGTGTTTGGAGATCGGATGCAGATACGAAACGGACATGTGGTCTACCTAGTAGCACGAGGCATGAGCTGGTAGCACGAGGCACGTTGAGGAAGTGTTCAAGTTATTGGCCGAAGCCCCCGAGAAGTGTCATTGCACTGTGTTAAGACTCGGTTTTTTCCTCAGGCAATCCCTGGCCGCGGATTGCGGATTGCACGTGCTCGGGAATGTTCGAGCGGTTCTGAATAAAATTTCCGGAGATGGAAGGAAGGAAGAAACCAGGAAGGATTTGAAGAAGCAGTGTCGCGATAAGCAGAGAAATGGGGCTCAGATGTAGCCCGAGGTGCCACAATATGTATAATGAACTGTGTAAAGTATTTACACGGCTTTTCAGCGTCGAATGGATTGAAAAAGAGTCGAAAAATAACGACGCTTGGGCTGGAGCTCGCAAAATTTTTGGCATTTGTAGACAGCGCGTCGAGGCCTTGGGGGCTCATCGGCGTGCGTTGGGTTTGATGGCATGCTCGAGCTTCGCTTGGATGTATCCCCATATTTTTTGGGTACCGTGGTCGCGGTCATCTCCCAAAGGCAGACATAATTGCTTTTTCATCATGATCATCGAATGTTCGCAAGCTCAGGGTATCCGACGTTTTCTGATCGTGGCCCACTGGGGTAGACTTTGTGGTCTTCGTGATCTTGTAGTAGTACGCATTCGCCTCGCACTTATCTCACAGCCGAGCCCCGAGTGCCACACTGAGCGCGGTGGGGTCTCGCGTCCGCAATAATTGCGAGATAATTGCACCCCAAATTTTATGGTTTTACGGTTTAAAGGTTTGATTCCCGTTGCGCCGGGGTGTTCCTGTTGCTGCAGTCCTGAGGGTTGCCTGGCATGACATGCGCAACTCGGCGCTACAGTCCAAAGAGGGAACATGCTATCACGCGTTTTGTTGCTGGAGGGTCTTCATCGAAGTCGATAGACAGTGCATGACAGATAGAGGGTACTCACCTGACCTCGTGGACGAGGAAAATTTGAGGGACTAAGATATTTGCCACCACCAACACCCACAAAGGTTACGTTACCCGCCATCTACATAGTATCATTTGCAGGGTCTTTGTTGTGTTCTATCGACTGCAAGATGATAGTTTTATAGTTTTATGTGTCAGCTGGTCTATGCTTCCTGATGCTCGACGGAGTTTGAACGCCGCTTGAGCGCGCATCACCGTGGAATCACAGGTGACGCGTGACAAAAAACGGTTCTCTCGATGTTGGCAGTTCGGTGGTCGTCGTCGTCGCGGTGCGTCGTGCGCAAGTCCCCGTCGCCCATTCTCGTCCTCACTGCGCACGCCCGCTTTCTCACCGGCCCCGTCCCCACACCCCGCCCCTCGTCGTCGTCGTCGTCGCCGCCACCCGACGCCCACCGCTCCAAGCCCAAGCTCGACCTCCGTCCCGGCCCTACAAAGCCGCCCAAGGCCAGCACCGTCTCCGCCACACACGTCCCCACCAAACCCACCGTGCCCCTCCCCCAACCCACCGCCACAGCTGCCCCGCCGTCCCTCAGATCCGTCAAGGAGGTTGCAAAACGCGACATTGAAGATGCAGAGGACCATGGCATCCTCGCCCCACCTCCACCCGGCGCAAACTGGTTCAAGCGCACCCTCCACAAGGGCATAGAGCTTTTTGTACGTGCTTTTCTCTCCCCCTTGGCCCCCAGTGGCTCACCGGACCCATCCAGAAATTTTACTTCCGCGGCGTCAAGCTCATCTTTCGGCGCCGGAAAGAAATCAACCTCATCCTAGCCCGCGTCAACGCCGGTGGTGCGCCCCTCACACGCACAGAGAACCGACTCATCCGCACCCAAAAGTCGGACATCAACAAGTGCGTCTCCCTGCCGTAATCAGTTCCCACTCTCATTCCTTTCCAGAGTCGTCCCCTTCCTCTTCATCGCCCTCATCCTCGAAGAAGTCATCCCCCTCATCGCCATCTACGCCCCCTTCATGCTCCCTTCCACCTGCATCCTCCCCTCCCAGCGCGACCGCATCGACCAGAAGCGCACCGAAAAGGCCATCGCCTACGCCGCCGAGTACCGCCACATCTACGACCAGCTCAAGCAGGCCGAGCTCCCCAAGGGGCACATCCCCTTCGACGCCCTCAAGGCTCCCGGCTCGTCCATCGCCGTCTGCGCGTGCGTCATCTTCTCTTCCCCAGTATTTTCAACTAATCCGTGGTCTAGCGTCTTGAGACTCCCCACCGCGGGCTTTGACGCACTCCGGATACGACGCATCCGAAACCACCTACACTTCCTTGCCCAGGACGACCAGCTGATCCTTCAGGACAACCTCCTCGAGCGGCTATCCCCCCGCGGCCTCGAAGAGGCGCTCCAGGAGCGTGGCCTGTGAGTACCATTTTCTCCATACTCACCCTGTCTCGCCCCTCACCCGCATGCATGAATCACAGAATCACCCAAGGGCAGACTTTCAAGACGATGGAATCGCGGCTCAAGTGGTGGCTCGACTCTGTCGGCACCTCCACGTCCGAGACGCGCCGGCTTCACTTATTCATAGACAGACTGACACCGAAGTCTAGTTGAGATTCCTGACTGATATAATGGCTTTTGACCCGGATTGGCGGGATACCAGATACGTATGCGTCGGTTGCGGTTAGAACATGAGGGGAGGGGGGCAAGGAGGGGAACCTTGTACATGTGTGCCTAGCGCCGGCTAGCCTATATAATATTCACAGCGCAACACATACATGATATACACACACCATCGGCGCATCGACCAACTACCACTCACTTTTTTACACGTTCCTTTTTCCTGACGTCCTCCCCTGAATTATGTCATCCCGTCAAATGCGACCGGGCACGCACCAAAGCAAGCGCCTCCCAGGACCGCACATTCGACGGTGCAAGCATCACCGCGCGCTGGATCTTCCGCAGCGCCGTCTCATGCTCATTCCCAAGGTGCGAGTGCGCCACGGCCTGCAGGGTCAACGCAGGCAGATCGTCGATGCTCGTCCCGTCCGAGCCTGAGAGCAGCGCGAGTGCTGAATCAGGCTCCTCTGCTCGTAGCATGAGCGCCGCGAGCGCCGACCGCGCATCACTCCGGGAGGGCTCTGCAAATAACGCGCCCTGCGCCACCCCCACCGCTTTCTTCCTGTCGTTCTGCGATGTGGCGTTAGTCTCATGTACGTGTGGAATGGACGAAACACGCTCACCTGTCCAAGATGGTATTGTGTCAAAAGATAATCGACGTTGCGGCCCGGGTCGAGTTCGTGCCGCTGTTCGAGGGGGAGCGCCAGAATCTCGGAGAGCGCCGCGTCGACCAGACTCTCATCGTCCGTCAGAACACCCATGCCCGCCAGCGTATTGATCGCCGTCAAGTTCTCCGGGTCCGCCGAAATGCTGCATGTCAACCGTCAGTTATGAACGACAAAAAAAACATACATCCACGCCGAGAGAGCAGAAAATAGTCGACAAAGCAGCAACGCAAACATACCATTCAAGCAGCTGCGCCTTGGAACTTTCCCTGAATTCATCCGTCCCGATAGCCCACATCGTCTGTGCAAGCAGCACAGTGACCTGTCCCCTCAGGCCCCGATCCTCGCCCGCGCTCTCCAACGCCGCCTCAAAATTCCCCAAGGCGCCCTCTAGATCACCCTGCATGAACCCCGCCAGGCCCGACCCAAACAGTGCCTGTGCGCGGAGGAGCCTCGTCTCTTCCCCGTCCTCCGCGTCGCTGTCGCCCTCGGGCAGCAGCCCCAGCGCGCTCTCAAACGACTGCTGTGCGCCCTCAAAGTCGCGGAGGGATAGCCGGATGCGCGCCAGGTTCGAGTTCGCAATGGTGAAGTGGCGCTCGACAGTGGGGTCCTCCGAGACCTCGTACGCAGCCTCGAGGATCGCGATCGTGCGCGCAAGGAGGCCCGCAGCGGTTTCGGGGTGCCCGAGGCTTTCACAGACCAGGGCGAAGAGGTGCAGGCCGGTGGCGTCGTCTGGGCGTCGCGCGGTGTAGCGTTCTAGAGCGAAGAAAGCCGGGAGGAGGGTCTCGAGGGAGCGCTTGGCGTCGTAGCGCGACCAGCGGTGCCTGTGGAAGGCACGGGACGCAAATTCGAGGTCTCCCTCGGGCTGGAAAAATCGGCGTAAGGATCTGTGAGTGAATAGTGAATGAATGAGGAATGGAGAAATGGCTCACGACGATGGGTGTTAAGCCGACTGCATGCTCGAACATGGCAGTTGCTTCGTTGTCGTGTCCATTCGCGGTGGCTACGAGGGCCTGGCCAATCCATGCTACTGCGTAGTCTGGGTCCAGCGTCTGGGCACGGTAAAGACTTTCATTTGCGAGCTCAAGATCATTATGGTGCAAGTACAGCAGGCCAAGACTCGTCCATATTGATGCATTCTGTCAACACAATATACGCAATGAGCAGGCAACACAATCAATGACGGAGTGCAGTCACCTTGGAATCTATTTCGAGTGCCTTGATGTATGCATGTTGAGCATTCTTCGCGTTGGACAGGAAATACGCGTCCCCTAATCCAACCCAGTATAGACTATTCCCTGGGTCCTCGCGGAGGGCCTGCGTCAAACAAGAGACGATCTTGGCCTGTGCCTGAGGCGCAGTGGAATTATTGGGCGACCTGACAGCCCACGAATGGAGGGCTACTCCGAGATCAAACCACGCACTCCCGCTCCGTGTCGCTGTCTCGGATGAATCAAGAGATATTCGATTGCTGTACGCCGCCACGGCAATTTCGAGCACCTTGAGTCCAGTCAGAGGTTCGTCAAGAAGTATAGGTGGCGGCACGAGTCCAGACAGGTGATCGCTCTGTGACGGCAAAAATCTAACGACACCCGCCAGAGCCTCTCGAATGGTATCCTCTGTGGTAAACGAAGGCCTCTCGGAGAGTGCATAGATGGCATCGCCCACCGTTTTCCACGCGACGCCACGAAATCCAGGGCTCTCTTGGATCGTGCGCAGGCCCACAGTAATGGATGTCGTGAATGATTGTTCTGCCCTATTTTGGAAACCCTGGGAAGACTCTGCCCGACCTTGGTCCAAATATACCTGGCCAAGCGAAACCAAGACGCCGACTTCCGTGGGCCGCCCAGCCAAAATTGACTCGAAAGCGCTGATAGCATCTGTGAAGTTGCCCATCTGGTGCTTGACGTCGCCGAGAATATAGGAGCATATCCAATCTTCTGGGTTGAGTTCGAGCCCACGCTCAAGGGCCTTTATGGCCGCAACATGCCTTCCAGCTTTGCTATAGGCCTCTCCCAGCCGCACCCAAGATAAGGCGTCGTCTGGTTCCGCCCTTAGGGCTATCTGAAAGGCCTGGATTGCTGGCGGATAGTTACGACGATGCTATTAAAAGATGAGAGGATGCTACAATGAATCTGAAAGGAATGAATCTGAAAGGTTTGAACTTACAAGTTCCACAACACCAACAGCCTTCCAAGCCCACGAATTGGTAGGCAAGTATCGCAGTGGCGCAGATGCGCCGGCTGATCCTTCGAGACCTGCATTTAAGCCGCCCTCGCCTTCAATTGTCCGCCGGGCAACAACGTCGACAAGATCCCATTCGCGATCCTCTGAAAATCCTTCAGCTAATCTTCGTGCTGCTTCTGTTTCTCGAGGGTCCAGCTCGAAGGCTTTTTGGAAGCATTTGGATGCGCGGTGGAGGTCCAAGGGTGACGCAAATTCCGCGTAATAGACACCTAAGGATGTGAACGCTGGCGCATAGCTGGGGTTGGCCTTTAGGGCTGCAATGAAGAAGCGATAGGCTTCCTCGGGGTTGGAATCTATTGACAGAAATTAAATCTGACAGTCAAAACTCTTGTTTGACCATTAACTTACCATCCATGGTCAAATAGGATTTTCCCAAGCGCCACAAGCACCTAGCGGTGTCTTCCCCACGATTTTTCAGATCCTTGAGAACATCAACAATGTTCTCGAGGGCGCTTATCCCAGTATGGAAATCTTGGAGCTGACAGTGACACCAAGCATTCTCCTCGCGCGCGCGTAATCCGTCGCCCAAGTCATCGGGTACTAATTCTTCTACCCTAGCAAAAAATGTGGCGGCTTCCTCCCATTTGCTAGATGCCTGGAGAATATATGCCCGGCCCATCAGACAAACCACATTGTCTGGAGATTGCGTAAGGACTTCCTCGATGAGACGCAAGGCACGGGGATGGTGCTTGGGTGGGAAGAGGTGGACAAGGGAGGTGGCTAGGATGACTTTATATCCAAGGCGTACACTGTGGAAGATGAACATGCAGGAATATATAGCAAATGAGCAACCCATACCGTGGGAGCTTGCGCCCCGTGTTTTTCTCGAACCAATTCAGAAGTTCAATGCCGCCTTCAGCCACTTTGATAGCGTTCTCGTAGTCAAGTTCTGTCACATAAAGTTCCGCTAAGACGCGGTTGGCTATAACAGAGTTGGGTTGGGTAGCATGGGCATTCTGGGCATCATAAATGAGACGAGCTGGGGAAATTGCGCAAAAAAGGAAGGCGTACCAATATCGTATCGAACGGATCCTCATCAGGCTCTCTCGGCTGCTCATTCTCTTCCTCATCGTTGCCGTCTCCCGGTAGCGCTATATTCATGTACGCAAAGTACCCTTTCAAAATAATAGCTGCTGGCGTGGTAGGGAACAAATGTATGAACTGGCCAATTGTCCGATGATCGTAACCAGCTATATATATTTAAGTGAGCTAAGTCGAAGAACAGTCTGCACTAATTACTCACCAACAGTTTCACAATCCTTGCTTTCCAAAAAGATCGTCCACGCCAATTCATCGGCGATTTGCAAAATGACGACACCCTTAATCAACTCATCCAAGTCTTGTAGGACCTTCGCCTTCTCCTTTGAGAAGTCGGGTGTGTCTGGTATGGCGTGCAGGTAGCGCTCCTTATAACGCAGCAGCTTGGCATCGGTCAACCGACGCAGGCCGTCTGGGGTACTGGGATGATTGAGTATCTCGTCATAAAGTGCCGGGAGCTGTATGAAGTATGGATGAGATCGACATTTAGTATCGGCAGTAGAACTTACCTTTGAAGTTCCCCAGATTTCCCTTCCGACTTCTTTCCTGATGACTTCAGGTCCAGCTGCCCCAAGGCGCGTTCTTCGCTTCTCAACTTCCTTCTTGGTCATTTCTTCCTCGTTCGTTTCAACCAATGCAACGATTTCCTCGATCAACGGAAGTGATTGATAGATGGCGATTTGCGCCGTGAGCGTTGTTGTAGATTCTGTCTCAGTTAGATTGGGAGCAGGTAAAGTTGAAAGCAAAGCATGTATGGGGGACTGGGGAAGAAGAAGGGACAGAGCCTCGACTACCTGGCAAGGGTGATCAATGTGGAAAACATCAAGGGATGAATCGGAATACCTGCAGCCGTGTCCCCTTTTCGCGTCGCAATTCAACAAGTTTCTGCCACGATTCAGCGCATTTGACCGCGTCATTCCTATGCGTTTTTGAGAAAATTGGCCTTCAGAGACATATACGACCCACAAGGTGTTGTAGAGATCTACGAGGCGGTGAAGGGTGTCTGCATACTTCTCCCATTCCTTTCTTCGCTCGTAGAATTTAATTAATCCCTAACGTCCGTCAAAATTGAGGGTAGGGAACGTCCCTGTAGAGCTTACCTGCCAGGCTAGCGGATTGTCTGCGTTAAGTGTCGTGGCGCGCAGGGATGTCTGAAGTCGAGATTTAGCTTGATAACGAAAACAGACATGGCGGCGAGAAAGATTACTTGCTCGCTCTTTTCGTATTGGCCGAGTTCAAGAAGCGACAATGCAAGGAACACGTTACTGTATACACCATAAGCTCACAACGAACGAACTTTTAGGTCCCACTTACGCATTGTAATTTTCCGGCTCGTATTCCAAAACCTGTGATGCCGCGTCCGAGGCCGCACTGTAATCCTTCTTGGCAAGGGCATCCCGCGCCACCTTGAGCTTGCTCTTTACAAAGGACATTCCGAGGGGGAGAAAGCCTCCAGGGGTATGTTAGCACTGGCAGCAGAGACTGGCTTCGCGTCGGACGTCGGAGTCGATTATCTCCGATTCGGCCTCTTTGGGAATGAAACGGCCGCTCGGCGGCGGCGCGGACCTTGCTTTGGGGTGTGGCAGCACCGCGAGAAAATCTGTAATACAAAAAGTGGGCACGTCGCAATTCGGACTTGGTAGATCCGATGCATTGGTCAGCATGACGTATCTTGGGCGCGTGCGGGGTCTGAGTGTTTCTACCACACGTAAATGCATTCTCGAGCGTCTCGAACATCTGGGTGTTCATCTTACAGATAGCCGGCATAATTAGAGTAGTAGTACTGTACTCAAAGCACGTCGCGCCTCTGCGTGATGTCTTCGATCGCGTCGCACCTTCCTTTTTAGGATATGGTCTGTACTCCCTTGCCTCGAAATCGTCGTGGGCTTCCACAACCCACCGATAACAGAAATTATGCGTGTTTCCACTTTGGATAACACTTTCATTCCATTTCTTGGGAACAGAATTGGCTCTGGCATCCTCAAATCCTAAGATCAGCCTGCTGCATGCCTTCAATTGAAGCAGCCAGAGCAAAAATAAAAATTCTGTTCCCAAGAACTTGCTCTCGTATACCTTGCTATCACTTTCTTCCATACAAACTTTTTATTCCGTGGGGCGGATGAAGAAATAAAATAGAGTACCACTTTTCTAGTGGGATGTCGGAGTTTAAATTAGCAGACCGCTGCCACACCCCACTGAGAAGAGGGAGTAGAGGGAGGATTCCTAATAATCTAAATTAGCAGCATTAGAAGAAAATAAAAATAAAATGTAAATACATCTTAGTTTAGATAAAGTCTAATAAAAACATATCTGAGTAAATATATAAAAGGAGAAGAGAAGATAACACACCTTTGAAAAAGCAGAATAGAGAAGAAATAGCAGAGAGAGGAAGCAGCAGAGAGAAGAAGCAGAAGAGGAAAGAATAGAATGTAACCTGGACAGAGATTAGTCTGAGATCAGCACAGAATAAAATATCCTACAGAGTGGAAGGGCTCTGGGAGCTGAAAATCTTTAATATATGGTCAGAAATACCCATTGGAATATTTGAGAGGAATTTACAGTGATAGGAAAGGCAGGAGGAGAGGGGGATGACCTGAACAACCACAGAGATCAGTTAGATCAGATCAAATCAGCCCAGATCAGACAACCCTACAGGATTGGAGGCCTCTGGGAGCTGAAAATCTATAATATATGGTCAGAAATACCCAGTAGAATATTTGAGAGCAACTCACAGTGATAGGAAAGGCAGAAGGAGAGGGGAATGAGCTGGACAACCACAGAGATCAGTCAGATCAGATCAAATCAGCAGATCGGACCATCCTACATGGTTGGAGGCTTCTGGGAGATGAAAATCTATAATATATGGTCAGAAATACCCAGTAGAATATTTTAGAGCAACTCATAGTGATAGGAAAGGCAGGAGGAGAGGGGGATGGGCTGGACAACTATAGAGATCAGTCAGATCAGATCAAATCAGCAGATCGGACCATCCTACAGGGTTGCAGGCCTCTGGGAGCTGAAAATCTATAATATGTTGTCAGAAATGCTCTGTTCTGAGTTCTACGTTAGTAGAATAAGGTTTATGCATTTTTCAGTTGGCTTTGCCATCAATTTTCTGCGCAGAATCTGAGTCACCGCATCAAACGGATCAATTGCAATCTAATGGTAATCTGATGAATCCCATATTGGATTCAGTGAATCCGGCACAAATACATTTATACAAATGCACCTACCACGGTTCGGGCCACTGGGTACTTTTTCACCCTGTGTATACACAACAGGAACTCAAAGCCTTTGAGGTACGTCGTCCAAATAGGAGTCGTGCTATCTAGGCTCAATATCTGCGACAGATTTGGCTGCTTGAAGCTACTGCTACCCACCACAATGGGCAACTTGTGCTACTACCCCCTCTTCTCTCTTGCGCCATTTTCCATGGCCCGCCTTCACTACTTATCTAACTCCCTCATACATTAATTACATGTCGTGTTGTTGTTTAGGGCGACGAAATACACTAATTTTATTATTCACATTGACGGGGCATCTAATAGCACTGTTGATAGTGGGCCTTGCATCAGCAAATCCTACATCAATTTGTCTGGACTGGTCCGACCTGGTACCAGCCTGGACAAGTTCAAACAAGAAGCAAGTTGCAAGGTGGGCAAGCCAGGTCTTCAACCTTGACAAGTTGGTCTTTCGAGTTGTCGGACGTACACTCACAAGTTTGGACAAGTTTGAACAAGTGTCAAAAACATATATGTTCTAAAATGTACGTACTACATAATGTGTATTTTTAAAAAAAAATACCCCCACCTCTTACCTCGCCATATAGCTCTGCACAGCACTTCTCCTTCCATTGTCTTTATGCCATGGTCCTCATCCTTGCCCCATTTTGTACACCTTAATTTGACCGGCGTGAAGTCGCTGCCACTGCCATTTTGTAAAGCCATTGCCACTGGCATGAAGTCGCCGCCGCTGCCGTCATGAAGTCATTGCCACCATTGTCATCGTGAAATTGCCGCCACTGTCATTGTCATGAAATTGCTGCCACCGTCGTGAAGTCACCACTGTCGTTGTTGTGAAGTTGCCGCTGCTGATGTGAAGTCAGCGTGAAGTTGCCGCTGCCATCGTAAAGTCACCGCTGCCATTGTGCCGCCGTCATGAAGTCGCTGCCACTGCCATCATAAAGCCATTGCCACCGGCATGAAGTCGCCGCTGCTGCTGTTGTGAAGTCATTGCCACCATCGTGAAATTGCCCCTGTTGTCGTCGTGAAGTTGCCACTGTTGTCGTCATGAAATTGCCACTGTTGTCATCGTGAAATCGCCGTCGCCATTGAGAAGTTGCCGCTGCCGACATGAAGTCGTCATGAAGTCGTTGCTGCCATCATAAAGTTGCCGCTGCCATTGTGCCGCCATCGTGAAGTTGCTGCCACTGCCATCGTAAAGCCATTGCCACCGGCATGAGGTCGCCGCCGCTGCCGTTGTGAAGTCATTACCACCATCATGAAGCACTGTCGTTGTGGTGAAATTGCCGCCGCCATCGTGAAGTTGCCGCTGCCGACGTGAAGTTGCCGCTGCCATTGTGAAGTTGCCGCTGCTGTTGTGAAATTGCCACTGCCGTCTTGAAGTTGTCGCCACCATCGTGAAGTTGTTGCTGAAATTGTCGCCGCCATGGTGAAGTCATTGCTGAAATTGCTGCTGCTGTCATGAAATTGTTGCCGGTGTTGTGAAGTCGCCGCTGCCATGGTGAAGTTGTTGCCAGTGTTGTGAAGTTGCCGGCATTGTGAAGTCGCTGCTGCCGTCGTGAGGTCGTTGCTGCCGTTGTGTAATTGCCGCCGCTGTCTTGAAGTTGTCGCCGTATCGTCAAGTCATCGTCGTCTTCCCAATGAAAGTAGCTGCAAATCATTGTCAGCATTGTAAGGTGGGTATGAAAATGGACCCAAAACAAACTCACAATTGTCCAAGACATGGGGTCGATGCGGGCGGAGTCGGGGTGGGCGGAGATTTGGTACAGATTTTGTTACGTGTGGCCCTACCGGCTGGTGGCAGCTGTCTAAATTCGGTGAGTAGCAGTACATTTCAATATAATGTGCTGTGGTGTAATGGTTACTTGTATTATCAGTGTTGTCACTTGCCGTCGTTTCTAAGCGCAGGCCGCAAGTTCAATCCTCTGTGGTGTATTTTTCTATTCTGAGAACACTTTCCCCTTATAAAACAACTGCTGAAATTGCAATTGTGAATTAATTACTAACCACAGATGGAGACTGGCAAACTTGGCCGACTTGTCAGAATTGCCCACTGGTGGGCAAGTAACAAGTCCATGAAAGTCCACCAGAAAAGTGTGAATTTGCTGATGAGTAACCCGTTCACGCTGCTTCGCCTCCATCGTTGTGTCTAGGAGGGGTGTGATGGGAGATTCTGGAAGTTCGAGAGACTCCACGCTGCCGATGACGTTGTGAACAGAGCCACTAGTTTCTGTCCCGTAGTCCATCGATGATACGACGTTAAAGAACGACTGGTCATCCTGAGAATGGTCAACCAGGAAAAGAACAATCCTGCGCGTCTTACTTACGTCTTCATCCTAAGCCAAGCGTTCAGTGAGTGAGTCCACTGACGAAGCAGTACCTTGGAGCACATACCAGCTGGTCTATTCGCTTGAGATTGGTCCGCACATGTACCAGGTAATTCGCAAGCCTTTTCGTTCGGATGTTCCTTGCCTGCGCTGATTTCGTCTAATTTCACCGTTCACATCAGTCCAAGCGTTTTTCGACGAGTGCCAGACCTTACCTCGTAAATCTCCTTTATTTCTTGTAGTCTGGTGCGGCATATCCTAATTTCCCGATGCAAAGCAATTCGGGTGCGCGGATTCATCTTCTTCAAAAACCCGCCAGTAGATTCGAACGATTTAGCGCTTTTTTCTAGCGCCTCAATTGTACGTTTGAGGCTTATGTCCATGTGTCAGTGTCAAGCGTGCAGAGAGTATAAACGAATGCCGCACTCTTTCAAAAGGACCGTCGTCTCTTGCTTCACCGTGACGTCTATCTCCTCGGCAACTTGGTCTACCTGTGCTCGCCGAGCGTTGGAAATTTTCTCAACCTCCCGTAAAGGCGATTTCAGAAGTTTGCCAATGACCGAGATTCCTTGGGTCGCCGTGGAAATGGGATGGGGATTTTTGAGCTCATCAGGAAGATCGTCGATTGTGGGAGGTTGTCGTATGGCAGTCGCCATTCTGTCACTGGGGACCTTGCAATCCGCTACGCTCCATTTTCTCAGTTTAAATAAGGTTCCTGTCAACTGACAGTTATTGGCGCCGTTCAGGCAAGTGACTCGGATGAGGACAACTAGGGTACAACTGGCGACAACAAGTTGCGACAACCACAACGACAACCACAGACGGAATCTAAGTTCTTTTGATTGGACCCACATCGGACAATGCCAATTGAAAAGGTAAGGAGGTGTTTCATCGCCCAGTGATGGATCATAGATCTTGCCTATCCTTCCCTGAGGCGGTGGCTGCCGCGGCATCTTGGCCGTACCGTCCCATGGCTGCAACGCGTTGCTGCGACGAAAACAAGAGTCAAGTACCTACCGATCAATAAAAGAACAATGAAATGTCGCTGAGGTCCCTATGTAGAAGAAACAGTGCAAGGCGGCAGGGATAGGGATAGCAAAAGACATAGGAAATTAGGCCTCCAGGTTCCGATTTATTACACATACTTCGCATCTTGTTCGCATCTTGGGCAAAGCACATGCCGCGTCCCCTGAGGGGATTTCTGGATTTCCAATGGTTACATGTAATGCGGGCATTCTGGGCGGTTTATTCAAGTTGTAGATTATGCACGTGTTGACAATGAAGACGCGTAGAGAGTGAAGCTTTGAAGGGGGAAGGTCGATTCAGAAGATGCCTTTCCGGATTGGATGTCAGATAAGTACTGACATATTTAGTACATTGAAATTCCCAGCTTACACATCAATTTACACGGCTACCGTGAACCGGTCAAACTACATATCTGTATATATGTACAATGTAACTTGTACATACATACTTACACTGGCTGAGCGCTGATCGATCATCGAACACCTCTTGATGGTACCTCCCAGCCAGATCATTCCTTGATGGTACACGTGTGATGCACGACACCGGAAGCAAATACTAATAGTAACAAGGTTGAACTTGGGCCAAACGGCGACGCTACCAGTCTCTTGCCTTGGCCGCCCGCCTCAGTGTCACATTATGCCACTCTCAGAACAAGAAATAGAGGAAGCATTCCAGGAGGCGTTTCGCGAAGATCCCCACTTAGATCATCAGCATTTCATAGGCAAGCATACCATTGGGGAACGCTTTTGGGTCGCCCTGCAACCCTTTCTTCTTCACCGTGGTTATCGCCTGCGGCCTCGATATCAACCCAATTTTATCGCGCCATGGCTTAGAGGCGACAAGGTAGATGAGCCTTTTAAATACGAAGAAGCGGCGACCCTTTGGGTATGTAGTATATTCTCATATGCTTTCACCAATGACTTACTCTCTGCATAGAACGGTGCCGCGCTGTTGGACGCCGTCCGAGTGTCTGATGGGACGAAGGTGGTCTTAAAGCGCACAGAGACATGGAGGGACGAAGTAACCATCGCTCGATATCTGTCATCACCTACCCTACGGGCCGATGCCAGAAACCACACCGTTCCAATCCTCGACATTCTTCTTCTTCCGGACGATGACGAGCATGCACTCCTTGTCATGCCACAGCTCCTTCCTTTTGACCACTTGCCGTTCCGACGAATGGGAGAATTAGTCGATGCACTGAGTCAGTTCGTCGAGGTACGTGCGATGTTCGTTGCCTTCGCTTGTAACGCTGGCTGACTGTCGGGCCTCAGGGTCTTGCGTTTTTGCACGAGCATCGAATTGCACACCAGTGCGTCATGGTCTCTGGGTGTAACATGCGTTCAAGCTGACCGTGACGGAAACACTTTCAGAGACGCTTGCTTCGGCAATCTTATGGTGGATAGCTCCAAACTTATTCCTCGTGGCGTCCATTTTATGAATCGGCACAGTCATGATGGTCTGACAATCGGTAAGCTCGAATGGAACGATCGTTCGACTGTCGGGCCACTACAGTACTACTTCATCGACTTCGGCCTGTCTACGCTATTTCCTCCTGGACAAAAGTTCGAAGCCATCGGAGTATACGGCCAAGACCGGACAGTCCCTGAGCAGCAACGTGAAGAGCCGCACGACCCATTCAAAGTGGACATATATCAGCTCGGGAACGTAGTTATGAAGATGATAAGGGTGAGATTTGGGTTATTCTGCTCTGCGCTTCTTCTCGCCGACAGGATTTACAGACCTACGAGGGTGTGGAGCCATTGCTCAAAGTCGCCACGGCTATGACAAGACAGAAGCCAGAAGATCGATTGTCCTTGGAGGAAGCCTCGAAATGGCTGAATCGTATGTCCAAGAGAGTGCGTCGGCGGCGCATATGGCGCCAGACATGTCCAATCGACGTGCGCATATCAGTGCGCTTCTGCGGCGGGAGTACCAAAACTTACTTGTGATCTACTGATACCTAATGGACACCTCAGGCTGGATCTACATATCTATTTTCTACATATCTTGCTACTCAGAGACGGAGTTGAGCATAGTATTGTATACCCGTGGCGAAAACATTAGAATACGCGCAAGCCAGCTACTTCTCTACGATGACTAGGCTCTCGCCACAACTGTATGATGATTGTTTGCACCGATGCAGTCCATCAAAGTGACTTGCCGCCGCAAGGAAACACAACACCTCAGAGTCCGAATGTCGTATTATATCCTGATATTTTGACCGATATCGCGGGGACTCGTATATGCACCCAAAGAGGGCGTAGCATCGCAATGTATCTGTGCGCAGCGACTCCAACGAGTTTGGTCAGGCTCCCGTCTGGTCCAAGCGAGGAGAGAGGGAGCAGTGTATTTTCTAAGTATTACGCGCTCGGACGTAACAACCAACGGCGCCCAAACGACTCAAGCGTTAAAGATATATAAGCGGGGTCAACGGTGAGCTCGTATGTGGTCAGGAACTGGCCAAATATATTGTCAGAAAAGGTTGACAGTATGGCAGCAGAAGAGCAAAGCACGCACAGCAGAGAACGGGTACAGAGGATCCCATGCAGAGTTATACTCATGCATAACGACGGGCGTCAGCTCTGACGAGAAAAAGTTGACTACAGATCCAGCACGCCCTCCGATGAACTCGTTCACGATGTCCAAGGCGAGGAGCTCGAAGCCAGGTGCGCCGTCCGCATCCGCAATGTGCAGATGCTGTTCGTGCGTTGTGATCTAAATAACTGAGTCAGTCCTGCCCTCGTTTCGAACGCTGCTTGGAGGTGGCTCACGTTCTCCAGGTGTAGGATGAACACGCGCTTTTGGTGCATGTCATCGACACCCGCATTGCGAAGATGGCGATCATCAGTGCTGTGACGAGGCTGGTATAGAGGATACCACGACGAAGCGCGCGGAGGCCAAATCTATGTGTGAAAGGTACTACGAGAGGAAGAGCCAATGCAACGATGGACGAGACGATGGTGGCGATAATGTGTTCTGCTGGCGCCTCGGCACCGATGCGTCCCGTCTGCGTCTGATAAGCCAGGGTGAGTGTATGCATACATTGGAGGATATGCAGGATATGGAACGACACGTCCCAGAGGCACGACGGGGATCAGCAGCAAGACTCCGCCCAGGAGAGGGAAGGCCTGACGTACACCCCATGCAAGGCCAGCCTGAGAGAGCAGAAGCGCAGTGAATACGCTATGCTCCTCAACGGGTCCGACAAGGGCTTGAAAAACAAGCGTTTCTTTTGATCGACGTGAACATACGAAGAGGTGGAGATGACGTGGGTGTAGCAGGCTTACCGAGGAGGGCGGCGAGTGCATAGAGCACGACGGCAGAATGCTCGCAGGCATTGCAGGTAAACCCCCCGCACCTACTCGGCACAGACACTGTGGCTCTTCCCATTCAAGCCATTGCGTGGGGGAGCCTTGATTGTCGCAAAGACAAGGCTAATCGAGCCAGTGAGGAGAACGCTCCGTGTAGACGACCCGATTAGCCGTGGCGAAAGAGTAGATGAAGAAGTGGCCCAGGGAGGAGAAGAAGTAGGCGGAGGCCCCTGCCGACAGATAGCGCAGGAGAGCTACAGTCAGCAAGATGCAACGACGTTGAACGAGCTGAACGAAGAGGGCGCATGATCAAAAGTTATGATGCCGTTTTGACTCGTTTTATTAGTAGTAATAAAACGAATCAACTTCAAATGCAAGCAGCTAGCCCATGTGCATGAAATCCCAACAAAAAAGCAGGTATAAATTCACAATAAAGGGCAATCGTGTGTGCCTGTTGGCAGTGTCGTCACCTCGTGTCAACCAACATGCATCGACATCGATCACAGCTAGTCTCCTTACAGACAATAGTCTATCTTGTAGATCACATCTATGGACGATCTGTCAATGTCAAACTGCACGGCAATCGGACAAGCAAGGCCTCGAGGCCTTGACGACAAAACCACCTTTAGGCTACGTCCTCCTGAACAGGATATACAATGTCGAACCACTTCAACGACGAGCGCCGAGCAGAAGGTCTACGCTTATTAGCAATAGGTGCGTCTCCATCTTTCGATCGACTTCATTCAATACTGAAATGTCACCCAGACGGTGGTGGAATCCGTGGCCTCTCTGCACTCGTCATTCTTGCGGAAATCATGGACAGGATCAAGGCTGCAAACCAATTGGATTACACCCCACGTCCCTGCGAGCACTTCGATCTCATTGGCGGCACGAGCACTGGAGGGTTCGTGCATCTGACAATTATGAAGAGCAACTCGAATACTCATGGACGTGAAACACAGCTTGATCGCGCTTATGCTAGGCCGCTTAGGGATGACTGTCAAGGAGGCCATTGACGCCTACGTTAACTTCGCTGGAAACGTCTTCACTGAGAAGAAGTGGGCTCTGCAGGACGGGACGTTCAAAGCAACTCTTTTACAAACGGCTATCGAAAAGATTATTGCAGAACATGCGGGCAATAAAGACGCGCGCATGAGGGAAGATAGGCCTCGGACGAGGTGTAAGACGTGAGTTAATGTTTGTGTGATTTTCGTTCCTCCTGAGCTAAATGCAGAACAACCAGGATCGTGTGCGCCATGCCTGCTCAAAACATGGCTTCGCCTCGCATCTTTCGCTCACACGACGTCCCGGAAAATCAAACGGCTAACTGCATGATTTGGGAGGCCGCTCGTGCGACGTCCGCTGCGCCGACCTTCTTTAAACGCATTTTCATCAAAGACGACACTGGCCTGGAGGAGGAATTCGTCGATGCTGGACTGGGATGCAACAATCCAGTCGCCGAGGTCCTTAAAGAGGCTGAACTGGTGTTCGGAAAGGATCGTGAGATATCCTGCATCGTGAGCCTCGGGACTGGACATCCCAGCACTATTGGGTTCAGGAAACCCGACGGTTACCAGCGTCTTCTCCCCGTCGACCTCGTGAAGGTGCTCCAGTCAATAGCGACCGACTGCGAAAAGGTTGCTGAAGAGTTTGAGAGGAAATATGATCAGGGCGATCCCAAGGTCTATTTCCGTTTAAACGTGCAGCAAGGTTTACAGGACGTGTCTCTCGCGGAATGGGACAAATTGGCGGAAGTGAAAACGCACACGACAAAATACGTTCAGGAGACCGTTGTTGGGAGAAAAATCAACTTGATCAAGGATATTTTGAAGATGCCGCGGTACGTTCTGCAGGAGAACGAAGCCCATTTACTAAGATAATTGCTTGATGATAGTTTCTGAATCATCATGCATCCTACGTAATTTCTGTATATTATCATCGAGGATCGCGATTTATTTGTATCAAACCAGGCTGAGGCGCAGCCGTCTCGTTGAACTCCCGTGGTTCACCCCCGACATCGACGCCCTTCCCACCTCGGCCTCATCTTCTCGCGGCAGATACGTCCCTCCCACGTTCTTCCGCTGGCTCGGTCCGAGCACGTTCCTGCTCACCCACATTGAATTTGCTGACACTGACAGCCTCAAATGCTCCGGACGCGGCATCAAATCGTTCACAGCCCGCGCCTTCCACCATTCCCGGTATATGTATACGGTCGAGTTATTTCGAGGCTCGAGCTCAAGCGCCACCTCGCGCAGTTGTGCTGGGGCCCTGGGCCCGTTGGGATGCGACCAGTGACGATGCAGTGCCGTCGCAGTGCCGTCCTTGCTCATTTGTCCTTGACTCGGTGGCAATCATGTACCCACGGCGACGGCTCACCAACTACACTTAATGTAGACTCCAGCTAGGGTAACCATCTCGCTTGTTCTTGCATGTGCACTGAATGTTCGGGAACCCTTGACTTTCCCTGACCTCAGTTACTGTATGTGAGTCCAAGTGTAGCACAATGAATTTTACTCTTGTTCGCTGAAATCGGCGGACAAAAGACAAAGGCTCGGCAGGTTACGTGACAGCCTGGTGTTTGACATGTATTTTCCGTTGCGGCGTTGCGGCGCATGTGTTTTGATCGTTGTACGCCCCCAATCAAACGCTCACGGTGTTTAAGACACTGGTGACTGCCAGCATCATGCACTGAAACTCCAAGTCAATTGTTCCTCTTCAGTGGCTGTTAGCGGCTTTCTTTTCAAATTTTCATACGCCAAAATTACAGAAACCACATTTGACTCACGACTCACGAGAGGTATCAACTTGTGGATGACAAAGAGTTCTTGTTCTTCCGCCGTAGACATGAACGCAGAGTCGCACTTCGATTGGACAGGTCCGCAAGGCGCCTGAACGGCAGGTGATTGAACAAAGCAGCTTCCTTGTGTGCTTCCTCTAAGTATTTCTGCTGAACATGGTACAAAGACCCAACGCCAGAGGCTCTGGCGAAGTTTCCCACATCATCCGGCATGATATTGTTCCGGATTGATGTCCGCACAGGGTCGCAAGCGTGCCTGCCGATCAGAATTTTGGTTCCGTCCCTCCACTGTCTTCGATCACTGCCCAATGATCATCGATCATCGATCATGACGTACCTTACAATGTTTCCGCCACACACTGTACACAAGTTGTACACAAGGATCTACAAGGATCTACAATTGATTTTCTGAATGGTGCAAAATCGATACCGCATTACAATAACAGACAACTTTCTGCAAGCTCTCCTCGATATTTCTCCCGAATCACCTTTCAAACTTTCAGGAACTCCGGTGCACGTAGCTACTGCAACTGAAACTGGACTGCCCCCTTAGCCGACTGTTACTGATGTGACAGACCCATATATGGTAACTCAGGGTGCTGAATCAGCCATGGACCTCAGACACCTCTGCATATCTCCGTATAGATATTCTTGCCAAACCTAAATATTAAAATAAAATATCTGGGTGCAAGAAAACAATTGGTCATTCATGATTACACTGTCCAACGGTTTCATTTGTAAACATAGCTGTCATCATCGATATCAGCAGATCATTATACATCTATATCTGATAAATCAGAGCAAATGTCCGAGTGCAAGCCAACCATTGGTCACTCATGATTACACTCTTTGCACTGCGCAGTGGTTTTATTTGTAAATAACCATCGATATCAGAAGATTTGACAATTGAGAGCATGGTCTGAGCGCAATATATATACCTCTCTCTTGATCTCACATTCTATGCCACTATAGCCATGGAGCAGCCTCTTCCGAGACGCATCAATCAGCATCCTAATCTTCGTATGTCTTACTATCTTTCTACATAATTCCTACTACAATCTATATTGCAGCACCTGAGGAAGAGTTGCAGAATCGCATTCGCTATTATTACTTCTTGGGATATGGCGATACAGCAATGATTCCACTCCTGCAGGATGACTTTCAGACCCAGGCAATTTCGTATGCGTTTATTTCCTTTTCTTAACTAATTTTGCCCACAAGCTTATGCTTTTATTTTATTTTACCAGTGCCAAAACTATCCAGAGAAGACGTAAAGCTATGGATCTCCTCAGCGCTGCCCAGCAGAAGATCTCAATGGCTGATCTTCATCCTATTATTTCGGAGATCCGTGAAACCTATACAAATATAGGCATTCGGACAATGAAGACGACACTACTTCAGCAGTACCATATCAAAGTAACTGAGTAAGTTTTTTTTTATTGCAGCCTTTCTGAAGCTGATATGGCACATTTTAGAGCTCAAATTGGAGAGTATCTCAGGATGACTGAGCCCGATAAGGTAAAAGCTCGCAAGGGACGGAAATTTGTTCGCCGAGTATTTTGGTCTGCCGGCATCATGGACGTTGTGACAATGGATCAGCATGACAAATGGCGAAAGTTTGGCCTTTTCCTTCACATTGGCCTTGATCCATTTCCTGGCAGAATACTCTGGCTCAAGATATGGCATACAGTTCGCCGTCCTCCAGTTGTTACAAAATGGTATCTTGATGCTTGTCGCAAAGCTGGTGGTATGTATTCCAACAGCCAGTTTCTAATGCTGTACTTTACCGCATCTTTTTTTAGGTGTGCCTTTGGTGACTCAGAGCGATCCAGGCACTGAAAATAATGGTGTGGCCAACTGTCATACTGAAATACGACACCGGTTAGATCCTACCCTTATCGGCACCATTCAACATCAGTGGAAGCATGATAAGATGAACGTTAAGCCTGAGATTGCTTGGTCTGTACTACGAAGGACATTTAGTCCTGGGTTTGAGGCTTTATTGCATCGTGGTGTATTGGAGGGGTACTATCGTGTTGACGATCCTCTAGAAAGGTGCATTTTCAATTTATCAAAACTCTTTCTTGTACTAGTACTGATCCTATTTGGCAGTCTTGTCTTTCGATGGCTTGCTATTCCGTGGCTTCAGAAGGAGCTTGACAAATGGACAGCACAGTTTAACTCTACTCAGCGCAGAGCTGATCCACGAAAACTTCTGCCTCATGGAATCCCTGATATTATCAATGCCAAACCACACTTATATAATGCCAAGGATTTCTGGGTGAGCCATTTGTCTACTTTGTGCTTTATCAGTTTAATTTTGCATTGGCAGATACATGTACCCGACACATTGCTGGATGAGATGGAAGCCCGATGGGCAGCAGCAGATGATGACATCTTCAATTGTACCCCCCCAGTATTTCATCAGCAGGCTCAAGTGGCATATGAGCAGATTGGTGCTCCCAATGTCTCATACAGCAACTTCTGGACCGTCTATCAAGCGATCCTTAGCACGTTTCAACAGGCGCACTTTGACGTTCAGATGGAGCAGATACTGGCTGCTCACCGTGACTTCAATCCTATGGATTATGGGCCTGACGTTCCTCTTTTGCCCGGTCATCCTCTAAAAAACAATCGTTACTGGACTGGCACTCATCATCAGGAAATCTATTTAGGGGGTGCTTCTGATGAGGACTTGGAAGGTACAGTGGAATTATTTTATTCTGAAACAAGACTGATATAGGGTTGTAGATGTTGGAGCCCGCGTTTTTGTTGATTTCAGTGCCGATGATTAGACCGCACATCTTACTGCACCTATTTTTTGTTACTATTCTCCCATGATATATTACCTGCTTCTGCCCTGACAATTGAAACACCTCAGTATCTTTATTTGGTACATTTTATATGAGCACTTTTGCCGCTTTTCCCAAGCTCATTTAGTTATTTGCCAAATAGTCAGCCTAGACCATGACCACGGAGAGTGCCTAACCATGTCCTACCTGCAATAGTAGTTATGTTCATTCTTACTATTGCGAGAGACATGCTTTTTCTTATATTGTAGGCACTAACTCTTGTAAAATATATACAAGACAATAGCCTTTCGTGCATCTTTTTCTTCTCACTTATATCAGTTGCCAAGAATGAAGAATATTTCAAACTGCCAAATATTGATCACACCGCATATATTGACTGCCCATTGCATATCCATTGCCCCTATGTAGTTTTTTCTGATCCGCCTGCTATATGCCAGGCATTTTGGAAGTACATGCTTTATATTTATTTGTTCTATCTTGTCTTTATAAATGTGCTACAGAGAATCGTCCAGCCCCAGTCTCTACCTCTGCTGAAAATCTCCACTCTTATACTTCCTTTGCTCTCATGGATCAGCCACACTTACCACAAATTGCTGCCGTATTCTCTACTGATGTCGACACTACCAAGCCACGCACATGTGGCCGTAGCAAATGTGCTATCAAGATCTATCCTCCTGGCACTCACTTCAACCTTGTGGAAGATCAACGAGGCCTAGAAAATAGTCGATGGGTATGCAACACATGCTTCGAATTTTATAAAGGCAAGGCCACTACGCGAATTATCTGTAGGTACTCTATGATTTTCTTTATTAAACGTGGTCTTATTGTCTCTAGCCAACGACTCTAGGTTTCGAGATGTTGATAGTGCTATGCAGGCAACGGCTATGCAGGCTTGGGATCGCGACCAAGTCCGTAACTCAATAAATGCCTCAAAGCGTCGAGGTGAGTAATTATTTGTTATTAGTTTAACATTCACTAAGCAAATGAGCAGATGCTAGCACTAGCCAGGTGGCCAGAACAGGGCTTGGCACATACCAAATAAGCCCCTCTACTGGTGGACCAAATATATCAGTGCCGGGGTTCCGGTCTAACCACCTCCCACCTCCGCCTCTTCCGCTCATGCCTACCTCAAGCCACGGATATACTGTTAACCATAACAGTCTTTCTTCAGAATTTGCACGATGGAGCACACTGGCATATTCTACTCATCAGGGACAGGTCGTGAGTGTCAAGGCCATTCTAAGCCATGTCGCTCGTGGCACTACCAAAATGGCAATGGTTGGGGTACGTGTAAAACATCGATTGGTTGCTTTAACTTGGCTCACTGTTACTAACAGGACGTTTGGTTGATGATGCCAATGGTTCCTGTCCATATCGGCGCTGTGGCTCTCAAGCAGGCAGTCTGGCAGGCTTTGCGGCCCAAATGGGAGCCAGAATCCAAAGGCTTCATTCTTGACTTTGACCTTGATCTGACGCTACATGACAAGACTCATGCAGAGCTTGTTACACCACCACCACCATACCCTGACCAGGATTGCATCGCCAAGTACTTTTTCGCTGCCAGTGGCAAGTCCAAAGAACTTAAGTTCCGGCCTGGAACAGGCACTGTCGTCTATCTCAATATATCACAAAAGAGATACGATGAATATCAGTTAGCACTGGATGCTGCAGACCATATGGCCTTAAATGTTTGTCTATATATTATTGCCCTCAAGCTATATTTTTTCTGACTTTTATTAGGCTTTTCATGAAGCTGCTGGGGTACACAGCAACATCACATCCAAATCTTCAACCAAGAAAGCCGGCCATCGCCGCAAACGCACTTTCTCCAATGTCAGCTCTGATAGCGACGTGCCAGTTTGGTCAAAGCGGCCTTGCTCAGCCTCTTCTCATATCATTCAATCTGAAGTTACTACAACTCCTTCCAGTCGGCCCCCTCTGCATAGCACTTGGAGTGCTACTCGGTCTATCTCTAAAGAATGGCCTCTTGGATCATATACAAGTGATTTGGACGCTACTCCATCCTATGCCAGTAATTTGGACACTACTATGTCAACACCAAAACAATCTGCCACTCTTGAAACTCAGCAGCAACCCGACTTATCCCCCATCATTTCTCCAACAAAATCAGCTCTTGCTGCTGCTCTTAGACGCCAAACAGCTGCCACATCCCAAGACATTGCCGTTTTTTGTACGTCTATATCAGCTTTTCTCTACTCAAAGGCCTTACTTCTGTATTTTATAGTACAGAAACGAGTGATTCCAATACTGGTTACCATTGTACTCCCACAGTCACTGCGCTCACTCCTCGATTCTGTTTCGAATGGCAAGGAGGGAAAGGACTTTTTCCAGCGCTCTACTCGCAACTATCTGGAGTACGACACATCACCGCAGAATACTATGCGTGGTGGATTCAAAGTGGCATTCCGGGCATCTGTGGAGCTCAGTCTTTTCAAAGGCTCCGAACTTGGTGGATTTTCGGAAATTGTTTGTGCCAAGGAACTCTTGCTGGGCAAAAACAGCGAGAAAACGTTTCTTGGCCCTGGTGCTCTTGTTAGAGCAGAAATGGAGATTCGATGCAATGTCTGGTCTCATGCTATTCTAAAGCTGGTCTACGACTTCTTGGAAGCCTTTTGCAAAGAGAATGGCCACCCACCTCCCGAGTTTACAGCTCCTTCATTTCGCTTTGTTCGGGCAGCCATGGGAGTTGAGCAGGAAGGCCACCCCAGAGACAAACGAGCATTTGTCATTGAAGAATACATTGACTCCACTCTTCAAGGGCCCTTCCGAAAATATGCCGACAACGCCACACCAACTCCCCGTCCCTTTCCTTCCCATGATATTGCCAATAAGAGGCGGGCAGAATTTCTTTGTTTCACTCAGCATGTACAGTACTGGAAGACTGGCAAGCTAGTTTTTATTGCTGATTATCAAGGTGAGCCTGCCTCTGAAAACTATAATGCCCTTTATTAATATGCACTCCTCAACATAGGTGGTGACACTCTGTTGACGGACCCTCAGATCATTACCCATCCATCGTTTGTTGATTTTATATATGCATTTTTGCTACAGCTAACAAGTAATTTTCAGGCTGGGTGAAATCTTTGCTGGCGGCAATATCAGTGGAACTTGGGAACGCTTTGAAAGAGATCATGTCTGCAATGACTGGTGTCGCTTCTATTCCATTCCACATAACTATGGCGAATGGACTGTGGGCTGTCCCGCTCAAGAAAATCCTGCACTTTTACAGGATAGCGCTGCAGTTCCAGCCACAGCTGCCCTGTCCCAGGGAATAAAAGACATGGACATTTCCACCGTCTCTTCTTCATCTGCTCAGCAAGTGGTTGGAGGAAAATCCATGGCCATCGCGTCCATGATAAATTCCGACCAATAAAGCAAATCATTTTAATAGATTCTTGGTTCAATATATATATAACATATCGCATGGATATAATCAAGCAGGATATTTAATGGAAGGAGGATTACCAACCAGATTGCCCAATTCCACTACCGTCACTAGCCAAATGCCACCAGCCGACCTGTCTGATCCATTTTTGGAAAAAGTTATGGCATCTTTATTCCTGAAAAATTCCTCCACAGCCTTGCAGGCTTTGCAAAAAAGCCTAATGGGCCCCCCAGCACCGTCCCGAGAGTGATATGCTCTTGTACCAAGGGTGTGACAGGAAGGACAGCCATAGGAAATAGCTTGGCCATTTGGGCGAGCCTGCTGTTGACTCCAAGAAAACCGAAGAATGCCGTGGGCCGCCCCTCTACCAATGAAGACAATTACATCAGAATGGGCACCAAGGCGGGTGTGGGAATCCAAAATTCTGCTCAGGAGAGCCGGCTGCCGGTGGATATAAAAATCCAGTGCTACGTCCTGAAGAAAGGAATAGGCAACGGAGGGGTGGAAATCCAGCTTGGGAAACCCCCAGACCAGCCAAAACAACCTAATGGAGAATAAGTGGGAATAATCACAGTCGTGGGGCTATTGGGCTTACTCTTGGGATATTTGTTTGATGTCTTCCATGCTGTCATGGTGGAAAAATGGGCCACCGCATGCGACGATAAAAAGCGAAACCGTTGGATCAGTTTTCAAAACGGCTCTAAGGCTGTCTGGAAAGGCAATATCAAAAAACTACAGCACATATCAGCAGTGTTGTAGGCATTCGTAGATTGATATACCTCAGAAGGAGTAACGGAGGCCTCATTAGGCTGAGGCTGGACCCAGATGCCGCCCTCGTCAGGGGTGGTATGCGTAATTAGAAAGACTAAGTAGTGCTTGTATCTGCCAAAAGCAAGACTGCATGAGAAGATATTATTGCAGAAAATCATTAGAGACTGACCGCGTGAGTTCAGGAATGGCCTGCTCCACTCCGGCCTCATAGGACACAATGCCTTCATCCATGGACCAGTCAATTTCCCAGTCATAGAGCCCGATAGTGCGATGGGTGGTGTTGAAATACTCTTTTAACTGCCCGTATACCAGCGAAGCCGCATTGTACATGCGGTCCATGCCACGAAGACGGAGGCAGATAATAGCCAAGGGGTCTCCTTGGATAAAAGGAATGCTGCGGGTGTTGAGGTGGGCCGAGATATGTACCGACTTGAGTGAGCCAGTAAAAGGCTGTAATTGCTGGGTTAAATGGGGAGAAAGCAGCGATGTTGCAAGAAAGACGTGCCAGGTAAGGGCCTTCGGCCAAATCACAGTAAGGGCAATGGAAGTCGCCCAGTGTGCTCTCCTTGGCAAGCCCCTGAAGGCAGTGGTTGAAGCATACCGCTCGAGAACAAGCACAGATTGCCAGCTCGCCGCCATTGAGGCAGAGGCAACAAAACTACGTAGGGGCATTTAGTTAAATAACAGAAGGTGCAGTGGAAATCAAACTGACATTATTGCCGTGCGCCAGTTCACCTTGATCTTCTTCAGGAACAGAGTAGGCAGCAGGAGAGGAAGGGGCGTCTAGAGGGGCCATGATGACGTCCTTAGCCTTTCTCAGTTGTTTGCGAGGGGCAGGGCCTCCGACGGATTTTTTGGCAGTCTGCTTGGTGCGTGGCATGATGGAGAAGAAGGGGGCATAGAAAGGTAGTGAAATCTTGGCCCTTTTATACCTCCAAGCGATGTAATAGTGAGGTGATCAATCAGGTGATGCGATTGCGATGCGATAGGCAACTGGTCAGATGATGCGATTTTGATATGATGGGCTGCGATATTTGAACCGTGCAATGCGTTATTACGATGCGATAGGTAGCAACTTAGCAAAGCGCATGATGCAATATCATCAGATACATCCAATAGCGATCTATTGCAACTGGGGTTAGGGTTAGATTGTAGCAAAAGCGAAATTTCATGCTTTATAAACAGTATTAGAAGCAATGGAAGTACAGATAAATCATAACCATAATAACTTCCCAAAGTAATCTAAAAGAAAAACTAAACATACTAATGTATACAAAAAAAAAGATGGACACGCATGTCAGTGTGGGCCCCCACCGACAAAACGCATCCACCAACGAAATAGTAGGTAAAAGAAAACATAACGGTGGAGCTGCGTAGGAAAATGCAAACGTATAAGGCATAGCAGAGCAAAGCCTGTGGATTCTTACAGTCAGAGCCTGAACTAATTGAAAATCAATGCATACCGTCAACAAAGTGTTATGCAGTAGATGACAAGTTAACAAATCAACGACAAGTCAATGCCTGGTGATCAATCAGAGCAATCAGTAAGTCAACAGTAGAGCTGTGCATTTCGCCACCCAAACCCAGGCGTGAGTTCGAAGGCAGGTCAACACACAGCCCCACAAGAGTTAAATTCAACTCGACCAAGTGCACTCACCTGATATATAATATTCCGTGTTGCAAAATGGGTGCATCATCTAGGCTTCAGAGCATCAGTGCTTGTATGAAAAGAAAAGCGCGACGCACCGAAGGGTCCTGAAACAGTGGCCCAAAGCAGCAACCATAGGCCATAACAAACAGCAACATAAGTGCCAAACCACGCAGTCCCCAATGGCCGTCAATTCCAAATACCTCAAGAACTTCGTCTCAAGCTGTCAACGTCCCACATCGAGGCCGTTGACTATGCCAATCCCCCAGATCCCATGTGTCCCACACGTCACAAGACCTCAAGAACCTTGTCAAGAGTAGCCACTGTCCCACGTAGAGGCCAGTTGACTAATGCGACGCCACCAACGCCAGCAGTACAAAAAATTCGTCCACACAAAAGCACGGTTGCCAACCCGTGCTCACCCAGAGATGCTTCGGCACTACCTGGCAAGGATAGAACCGAATTATCAAGGGCGGTGTCTCAGAAAGTTATGCCTGAGCCAGCGCATGATGGTGGTAAGAGACAAGGTTGTTTGTTGATTTTTTTTCAGCTATATAGTCGTGCGGAATGATCCGGTCTCACGATCACATGACTGTGCAGGCCTTGTCGCAGTGCTGATGCAGCGTTGCTAATGCATGCCGGGACAGGGCATAGGAACGAAGTCTGGTAAAATAGGTATGGCAAAACATATAGAATTATTATATAATTACAATGGTTGCTGAGTACACTACATTTCGAGGAGCGGGGAGAGAGGGCATGGCAGGGCAGGGCTGCGCACGGCACTGGGGGTGGCAACGTGTGCAGCAGGGGGTTGCACATGGAGCTGGGGGTGGCAGGGGGCAAGGAGCTGCGCACGGCGGCGCAGAGGGCAGCGGGGTGTGCGCAGGCCGGCGCAGTGGGTCGCCGGCAGCAGGGGGCTGCACACGGCAGTGCTGGGGCATGCTGGGGGCGCGCACAGCAGCAGCGGTCTACTCACAGCGGTGCTGGGGGCAGCACACAGTGGCAGGCTGGGGGTGCCAGGGGCGGCGCACGGCGGCAGCGCATACGCACGGCAGCGCTGGGGCCTGCGCACGGCGCTGGGGCATGGTGGGGGTGACAGGGCCTGCACACGGCGGCAGCACATACGCACAGCAGCGCTGGGGGTGCCAGGGCCTGTACACGGCGGTGCTGGCGCATGCTGGCAGCACCTAGGGCTGCGCAGGGGCATGCGGGGGGCGGGAAGGCGGGCTGGGGCGTAGGGACAGAGCATGCTGGCGGTGGCGGGGGCTGCGCAGGGGCCTGCG
>JABCKJ010000600.1:0-11324 GCA_018850815.1 Asterophora lycoperdoides
CAAGAGTTCTGGCCTATTGAATCATCTGCATCAAAGCAAGGATATTCGGTGCTCAGCATTCCGGGAGCAAATTTACTCGACTGGAGCAAGAGAAGACTCAGTACAAGGTGCAATAGTTGAGACTAGAAAAAATATGCACTGACCTCAGATAATATGTCCACAGACAATGTGCTGGCCGTCGACCCAGCTGGCGACCTATTTGGAAATTATATCGACTACGGTATGGAGGACTTTGCCGGGCTTGACAACGGTGAAGAGACAGAGGACTTGGAACGTACCGAAGCTGAGGAAAGTGCCAGGGATCTTGCTGAGGATGCTGACTTGGAGGATTTTGAAGCCACAGTAGTCGAACACGATGCTACAGGCCTCGAGCCCCATCGACCAATGACAGGCTTGGGCTCAGAAGAGTTGGAGGCGGACTCAGCTCCAACGGATGACCACGATGTGGAGTCGGCTCTTGGAGCAGCGAGGATCCGCGGAGGGGCAGAAGAGCCACTAGGGCGTAAGCCACACATTGTAACGTTTCCAGCAGACACCAGAGCAGGTGCAGTCCATTCGAGAAACCTGCGAGACAACGAGAATATGAAGTACATGTCGTCTGTTGGTGATCCGGAAAACCCCTACGCGCCATTTCACTCGAAGTTGGAGTGGGAGGTTGCGAGGTGGGCGAAGCTACGGAGTGCAAGCTCAACATTGTTTACAGACTTGATGAGCATTGAAGGGGTGAGAGAGTTCAGTGCAACATGTTGAATCTGATTGATGTATTCACACGTCAAAGTTAGGTTGTCGAACTCCTTGGCCTTTCTTTCAAAAACTCGACGGAGCTCAACAAAATCATTGACCATGAGCTCCCAGGCCGGCCACAATTTGAACGCCATGAGGTTATGGTGGGATCAGAAGTTTTCGACGTATACTTCCGAGATGTCATTGCGTGTATAAGGGCTCTCTTCGGAGATCCTGATTTTGCCGCATTCTTGGTCTTCATTCCAGAGAAGCATTACACCGATTCGAGCGAAACAGTGCGCATGTATCATGATATGCACACAGGGAGGTGGTGGTGGACGACACAGGTAAGAAATTACATAGCCGCTGCTGCGCTTCATGGTAAACTCACAGTGCAAATTAAAAACAGGAAGCACTCGAACAGGATAACCCTGGCGCGACGATTATTCCTCTTATCATTTCTACCGACAAGACACAGTTGACACTATTCCGAAATAAATCTGCCTATCCTATCTACCTTTCGATCGGAAACATCCCCAAAGAGATTCGTCGTCGGCCTTCGTCTCGAGCTTATGTTTTGCTAGGTTACCTCCCCACTACAAGACTGGAACATGTAACGAATCTTGCCTCACGTCGCCGCCTTCTCGCCAACCTCTATCATGCCTGTATGGGCAAAGTGTTCAAGCCTCTCGAATTTGCCGGAGAAAAGGGTGTCTTTATGACAAGTGCTGATGGTGCTACACGTCGTAACCATCCCCTTGTTGCCTGTGTTGTCATCGATTACCCGGAGCAGGTCTTGGTTACTGGTGTGTTCACCGGTGAATGTCCTGTATGTCCCACACCTCGCGACAGTCTAGGTGATAGCGATACTCCACTAGAATTTCGGAACCTCGAGGACGTGTTCGAAGCCCTCGATTCATTTGACACAGACCCTGCTGGTTTCCTACAGGCTTGCGCCCATGTAGGAATTAAACCAATCATTGAACCATTCTGGAAAAATCTCCCCTACGTTCACATATACCGATCCATCACCCCCGACATCCTCCATCAACTCTACCAGGGCATCATCAAGCACTTACTTGGGTGGATTGTCGAGGCATGTGGGGCTACAGAGATCGATGCGCGTTGCCGTCGAATGCCACCAAATCATAACATTCGTCATTTTCTCAAAGGTATCTCATCCTTGTTGCGCGTAACTGGCCAGGAACATGACCAGATGTGTCATATTTTGATGGAACTAGTTGTTGACATTTGTCTTCCTGGTGGATTCTCTAATATACACCTTATTCGGGCAGTCTGAGCTCTCCTGGATTTTCTTTACCTATCCCAATATCCGGTGCATACAGATGAAACTCTCGAGCTCCTCGACGACTCTCTTGAGCGCTTCCATGACAACAAAGATATATTCATTGACCTTGGAATTCGCGATGGATTCAATAT
Source organism: Asterophora lycoperdoides (assembly GCA_018850815.1). NCBI lineage: Eukaryota > Fungi > Basidiomycota > Agaricomycetes > Agaricales > Lyophyllaceae > Asterophora > Asterophora lycoperdoides. The sequence goes on from JABCKJ010000600.1 coordinate 2,164, forward strand.
CCCTAAACTCCACTTCGCGCGCCATTTCTCTGCGATGATCAAGCTCTACGGAACCACGGATAACTACAATACGGAGTATACTGAACGACTCCATATTGATCTTGCAAAGGATGCATATGCTGCCAGCAATCACAAGGACGAGTTTACACAGATGACCACCTGGCTCGAACAAAAGGAGAAAATCCTTCGGCATGGGCAGTATATCCAATGGCGGATGGATGGTTCTCCTGTGACTATTCCTACACCCCATGAATGGTCACCTCCTGGTCTCGAACTCGACCGTATACTCCACATTGCGAAACACCCGAATGTACGTGCAGTGTCTTTGGAGGTGCTGGAGAACGAATATGGGGCAACCTATTTCAGAACGGCGTTAGCGCGATTCATCGCACTAAGAAACGAGCCCGGCCTGACACCAGCTCAACTAGAATGGCGCATTTGGACTGTTCGCACTCCCTTCCGCCACCTCCCTATCTGGCATCGTATCAAGTACCTCCGACAGGATCCAGTCACGAATAAACATGCGACAGCGGATTCCATCCATGCCCGGCCATCGAAACGTGACAATCGGGACCGTCTAGTTCCTGCGCGCTTTGACACAGCCCTTGTGAATGACGGGACTGCAGGGGTAACGGGGATTGAAGGTGAAGTCTATAGTTCTGAAGCTGTTGTCTGCACTCACACAACTTCTTTCTAGGAATTCGTGTGGGTCGCGTCCGCGTCATCTTTTCCCTCCCGCAGAAAGTACACCACCTAATGTTTGATGCTGGTGTCATGGTACCAAAACATCTCGCATATATCGAGTGGTATAGTCCGTTTCCTATGGCACCAGATCGCAATACTCGCCTCTACAAGGTTTCTCCTGTCAAGGATCAAGACGGCGGTCACGTTTGCAGTGTCATACCTGTTGCTAACATTCGAAGGAGCGTTCACCTCGTTCCAAGATTTGGCCCAGTTGCGCCCAAAGAATGGACTTCTAGTAATGTACTTGACCTCTGTGAGACGTTCTATGTTAATGATTTCACGGATCGCCACTTGTATCGTGTGCTGTGTTAGCATGCGAAGTGATACTATACTTATGTTGTCCATCATCCTGACACCCTCACACACTCCGACTTTACAAGCTCTAGGTATAAATAATATCGTTCAAACTTGTCGCATTTGACGAATCCTGGGTAATTGTGCCCTAACGGTCATTTTCGTCAAAGCCTAGCAGAATCGGTACAATTGGACTAAATAACCGGAAATTCACCGGAGGGGGTTTTCCTGATGGAGGGAATCAAAAAATGATCGATGTCATGATGAGTTCGTTATCAGTTCGCGAAGTCACTTCGAAGTCACTTCGTTTTGACGAACTGTGAGGAAGTGGCATCGTTTTCGAACTGAAGTGAACTCACTTCGAAGTCAGTTCACTTCGGCGGCAACACCAACTCGAGGAAAAGAGAGAATCAAAAAATGATCGATGTCATGATGAGTTCGTTGTCAGTTCACGAAGTCACTTCGAAGTCACTTCGATTTGACGAAGTGTGACGAAGTGGCATCATTTTCGAACTGAACACTTCGAAGTCAGTTCACTTCGGCGGCAACACTAATTCCAGACTACTCGAACGAGGGAGGCCTATGATCCACATCCCGATAGCCCCTGGCAATGCCGCTCCGACCCTGCTCCAACACACTCGGCGCGTCCTCTCCAGTACGTGACTCGAGGCCTTGGTACGCCCGCGTCTGCAAGAAGACACCTGAGACGGATGAAGAGCAAGTAAGCAAGAATGCGAAGACGTATGTAGGTAGTAAGGCTAGAGGAAATTGAAAGGTGAACTTGAGACGCACCAGCAGCACTATCCGCGAGTCTCAGTACCGAATCGTCCTGGTTTCTCAGCACCACCGCCGAATCGCCCTCTGATCCCGTCCCGTTAATTTCTGAGTCGCCCGCCCCAACTCCGTACCGCTTCGCATGCCTGTACGTCCCAGTGACGAGCGAGAACACCGGCTGGTCGAGGTCCCCTTCACCTTCGCTTTCCGTCGCCAATGATGCCAATGACGGTGTGGATTTGGAGTCTCGTTCAGCGCCGTCGTCCCGTGCGTTCTCGATGAAGAGGCGCTCGAAATCAAGCACGTACCGCCCTGTCCAGCTCGGTGCCGCCTGTAGGGCTATTTCTAGCTCGAAGGGGGTTACAATTGGCCGGAGGAATTCCTGGGGTGCCAGTTAGTATTTAGCAATCAATAAGCCGGCGGGTGCACCTTGGCCTCGATGACGCTGTTCTCAGGACATGCAACAAGGACGAAACACTCGATTTCGAGGAAATTTGCAAGCTTGGACGGGTTGAGCTTCCCGACGCTGATCGTGTAACTCTTTTTGCGGTTGCGCGCGAGAAGAGTGCGGAGGTGCTTGATGAGGGGTAGGTAGGCGGCTGTAACGCGTGTTAGAAATTGAATCCGACAAACTCTTGCAGAATGCAATGGCTGGGGGATCGGACACTGGAGACTGACCGACGCCGAGAGTGCCCACAAGAATACCGAATACGTCTGCGTCACGTGCGCGCTGCACGGCGGCGTACCTTCGCATCAAGAGGCGATTTGTGCGTCCCGAGGCGAGGCTTGTAGTTTGAGTAGAAGGGTCGTACAAGAAAACCTATGAGCGTGAAAATTTACCCTTCCGGAATCTTCACGCTGGTCGGGCGAGCGTACCTCAGAAAGTCCACGTGTCATGAGGAGGTTTGTCAATGTCAGGCTTTCGGCGCCGATGTACAAAAGTACGGGATTAGATGACTTTTGTTTAAGTGCGGGGGCTTGGTCGGATGAGGGGCCAGCGTCAGGTTGCGTTGGGGTAAGGGAGGACGTGCTCGAGGAGGTTTCGGCGGGCTTTGACGAGGCGCGAGGTGTGCTTGTTGCAATACGCTCGTAGAGGATTTGAATCCCGAGATGCTGTAAAGATTCTCGCAACTGTTGGTGTATGGTGTCTGTTCGGAATGAGTTTACAGCGAAAACTTTCGCATGTGGTAAAGAATATTTACCAGCGACATGCGTGTATCCCACATCGTGCTTCAGCAGGATTGCGTTCAGTATTCTGGAATTCTCCTCCTCAGCCAACGATGATATGTGTTGAGAAAAAAAATCTGTGACGCGGGTGACACAGGAAGCCACGTCGAACGGCTTGTGTCCGAAGACATATGTGACAGGTAGACGAGACGTCCTATCGGACAAGTAAAACGCATATCAGATCGAAAACGTAAGGAAATACGCACTGAGTCATACATGCATGCCCGTAGTGCACCGCTGCGTCCGCGTCGACATGCTGTGCAGCCACCTCGTCAACACAACAACTTCATAGATCCAACGGGCGGAAGGATATGAATGAGAGATTTTAGTCAACGGCTTGTCATGCACTGGGATCGCTGGAGCCTGCCTGCCATAGGATGTATCCGCGAGGATGTAGAGCTCTCTGCCCTCTCCGATGTTCGCTTTCAGGCGTCGATATATCAGAACTGAGTCATGTAGGAGCTCATCCGGGAATTGAAGAACTGTCTGGCAAATTCCAAAGCATTTAAATAAAGAAATGGTGGGAATGTATAGGGCCTACGCACCCGTTTGTAGTCTCCCTGGATGATCTCTTCTGATGTCCGTGTGATCTCATAAAACTCGTCAAATTCGACCTGAGAAAGCTGGTCGGCGGTGGTATCAGCTTGCACGTCAATCGCCCGCCTTATAGCGTCTTCTACAGATCCTGAGAATGCACTCCTTTCAGTGGACATTTCGCCAGCGACGAAGCGAGTAGAGGGGGAACAGAAAGGAAGCAGATATGTAAGATGAAGTTGGACCCGATAAGGACCCCCGAATATACCCTTAGATGGCTGATGGTGGTGCGGATAAAAAATTGGCTCAACAGACGAAAATGCCACAGGTGTATCCGGATAAGAATCGAGAAAATTTGGTCAAAAACCCTGGTACCAAGTGCGGATAAAAAACACTCAATATTATACGTAACTCTGTTTAAGCATACTGTTGAAAATGTGAATACATAAGCTTTTGCGCTCCTTTGCCTCTACTTTACTGCGCCCGACGCGTATCTCTACACTGGCAACCCCGACATCATCAACCTTGCTGAAACTCCTGGGTTCGATTCGTCTCGCTAGCCAGACGTGATAGGGCAAGAGGTTTTGAGTCGTTCGCTGCGCTAGGCCCCGGGAAGCTCCCCTATAGGTCTGTCCGGGCAAATGTCCCAGAACCGACCTCAAAAACCCACTGATATCGGCCTCAAAAACCCAAAGTCGGACAAGGATTTCACGTGTTTTGGTCACGTGAGATGAATAATCGCGTCCAAAAGAGGAAGCAGGCCACAACGCGTCCCGAAAACACTCAGGATAGCATAGAATGGCAAAATGATCACATTAGACTGACTGTCTGCCTCTGCCTTCTGTTGGAGAATGGCACCGAACGCGTTGATCGCTGGACCATGTAATTTTTGCCGATCCTCGACTAGAGCTCGACAGTCTTCATAATCGAACTCGATGTTCCGTATCTGGCGGAGTCCTCTCTTTTGAGGGCTTCTACAGTCGCTTCGTTGAGATTGAAGCCCATTTGGGAAAATGCGAACGAAAAGTCGGCCAGGAGGTAATGAAATGGAGGTAATGACAATCACGACTGACATTGGTGACTGATCTGATATTTGTGATTTTTTCCATCCCAGCCCAGCCAGAAATCTGCTCAAAAACCCAATGTTCCGGACAAGGTTTTCTGCCGCGGAGGCTCAAAAACCCGATTTTCGGACAAGGAAATAGCCATTTTTAGGCCCTCAAAAACCCATTTTTTCGGACAGACCTATAGGGGAGCTTCCCGGGGCCTATGAAGCACTCCCCAGAATTTGGCCAGAATAATGGAAATACGCTTGATGATATCATCACCTATCTCAATACTTCCCAGCTGCTTATCCTTCTGCTCGATACTGAGACTCCCTGGAATATAGATGGAGCCCTGTCCAGACGGTGGAACGGGAAGTTCTTCGCGCAGTACTTAGCGTGGTACGGTTGACACTCGATTGTTTGTATCTAAAGCCAGCAATCAACACTAATCAACGATCGAGATAACAATAATTCCGATCTGGCGACCTGACTCAGTGCCGCCATTGAACAAAAAATTGTCTGCTTTCGTTCTCCACATTCTCGAAGATGGCAGCAGCAACCTCAGACGAGAAATTTGAGCTAATCACCAGGCGATTGCAGGAGGTGCTAGGCGGCGATTCTATCAAAGCGATCCTGGCAGAGGGGCGGTCCCCAAGGGCTTACTGGGGTAAGTTGTCAACTTGAGTGCAATACCTTGGGCTTACAACTCTATCATGGTATAGGAACGGCGCCTACTGGACGGCGTGAGTGCTGAATATGCGTTGTCTGTATGTCTGAAGGTTGGATGTTGACGTGCGATAAATAGCACATATCGGGTACTTTGTGGCTTTAACAAAGATTGCTGATTTCTTGCGTGCGGATGTCGAAGTGAGTTCAAAGTTCAGTTGTTCTTTTTCCCGCTTTTCTATCCCGGTGTACACCCTAATCTTAAATGCTCACAATTTCGTCCCTCTGCAGGTCACGGTTCTGCTGGCAGGCAAGTCGCCCGGATAAAATGTATTCCTGAACTAACATTGCCATATAGACGTTCATGCATTCCTAGATAACCTCAAAGCACCTCTGGAACTTGTCGCACATCGGACCAAATTTTACAAACATCTTCTTATCGCTGTCTTCACATCCCTGGGGATCCCCACATCAAAACTCCTTTTCATTGAAGGATCATCCTATCAACTGAGCAGGGAATACAACCTTGACAATTACAAGCTCGCCGCGACAGTTTCCGAGCATGATGCCAAGAAGGCAGGCGCGGAGGTCGTGAAGCAGGTTGAGAGCCCCCTGCTGAGCGGGCTGTTATACCCCGGTCTCCAAGCTCTTGACGAGCAATATCTCGATTGTGACTTCCAGTTCGGTGGTGTTGATCAGGTGAGTTCCGTCCGTACTTCTCGTTACCGTGAGTGCCCATCCACTTCCCCAGCGCAAAATCTTCACCTTCGCCGAACTCTACCTCCCCCGCCTTGGCTACCGCAAACGCGCTCACTTGATGAACGCGATGGTCCCTGGGCTTGCCGGTGGTAAGATGTCCTCCTCCGACCCGAACTCCAAGATCGACTTCCTCGACGCGCCCGAGGTCGTGCGCAAGAAGCTCAAGCTCGCGTTCTGCGAAGAAGGAAACGTGGAGGAGAACGGCGTCCTCTCGTTTGTCGAGGCTGTACTCATCCCTATCAGCGAGATGCGCATCGCGCGCCTCAAGGGCAACGTGCTGCTCGAGGAGGGCACAGGCGACCACAAGCCGTTTATTACGGAGGGCGCACCCGAGGGAACGATCTTCAGCATTGAGAGAGATGAGAAGTTCGGCGGCTCGACCCATTACAGGTCGTTCGCGGATTTGAAAGCAGACTTTGCGGCGAAGGTGCTGCACCCGAAGGACTTGAAGACGGCGGTGGCGAGTGGGATCAATAACCTCCTCGAGCCCATCCGTAAGGCATTCGAGGAGAATGAGGAGTGGCAGAAGATCGAGAAGCTGGCGTACCCTGATCCCAACGCGAAGCCTGAGAAGAAAAAGAAGAAGGTTTGTCCTTTGTCTTTTTGATGGCGATTGTGTATTGAGATCGCGCCGCAGGAGAAGGTCTACCACCCACCCCCGCCTGGCAAGGGCAAGAACGCGAAGCCCGCTGCTGATGGGGGGATTGTCGATGGCGCTGCTCCAGCGGCTGTAGGCCCCGAGGTCGCACACACCGCGGCAGAGGCTGCAAAGCAGCAGGCCGAGGCAAGTTCGTAGCACGCAGAACACGAGGATGTAAAAGTTGTATGTATATGAGTAGTGCAATGCTGTCTGATTATCGAATACAAGCGAGGGATGGTATATTATTTGTGGATGCTCCAAGTGAAGTGAAGTGCGATGAAGCGATGAACGTGGACGCCATGTCCATGCGGAGATCTGGCAGGATGATCCGGAGCGGCGTCGGTATAGATCGTGATAGTGAGGAGGGAGCAGCCTACGGAAGGTGCGGAGGCTGTTCACGCTGTTCACCGTCTGTCGCGTGGGCGGCTATTCTTCGTCTCAATTCGAACATACTCGCTGTCGTCGTTTGATCCATCGTCCTTGCGTGCTGTCATGAAGGCCTCGCCGAGGATCTGGAGAGCGACGGCGCGAAGTTGTGCTTTGTCGCGAGTAATGTTGGGATCCTCCAACACCCGGTCGCAGGTCTCACGCAGGACAGACTCAATCTCTAGTTTTGTCCCCTGGACAAATGTGTGTATGAGTGATGTTTTGGGAATGCATGAAAACAGCATCTTGCCTTAAAGAGAGCCTGGAGACCTTTCTCAGCGGCCTGCTCCTCCAACTTCTTTTTCTCCTCTGGACTCATATTCCCTGCTTTCTCTGCGGCCTGGATTTGATCGAATACGGCCTTGAGTTCGATTGCGGACCGCAGGGTTGACACACTGGAAATTTAGAGATCGCGTAAAAATGGACTGCTTTCAATAGCTGAGAAAGGCCCATTGACTGACGTCTCACTGAAAACATGGTATTTTCCCTGTACATTGTGGAGCCACCCACCAACGCCGAACAACGTTTGGTTCGTGGCAAGGAAATGCTTTGCCTTCGCCGTGTATACAAATCCAACAGCATGAAGAAGTTCAAGGCCGTATGACTCGCGTTTCAGTTCCCTGAAGCTATCAATTAAACGTCCAGGGGAGGGCAACGGAAAAATGCGTACTCAGCCTCAAGCTCGCAAATCGTCCGCCAACTTTTTGAAACGTCAGGATCGTTGAGTCCCGTCGCTGATTCCGTAAAGATTCCCAGCTTCCGCTCCAGATTGTGCACCAGCTTTTGGACGCGTTCCTTGCGCATAGCGGCTTTCTGAGAAGTTTTATTGAGTACTCAGTTCATTCATGAAGAGAGAGGGGGGGGGTGCTCACTTCAGCATTTTTCTTGCGCTCACGTTCTTCCTTCTGCGCTTTCTCTTCGTCACTCAAGATCTCCCGCCCCTTGGCGTCCCTCGATCGCTTGGTGTCGCTTTCCTCGCTCTCAGCATCCTCGGCTTCCTGCAACGCAGCCTTCATGTCCCGTGCCAGGCTGATCTGCCCGATGATCGATGTGAAACGCTCCCCGCCAAATATCGCTCCAAATACTTCTTCGGGATCAACGAACCCGCCCTCTGGTGCGCTCTCCTTGGACCCAAACTCGTTGTACTTTTGCCGCAGCGCATCGTCAGAAAGCGTCTGGTACGCGATCGCGATCTCCTTGAACCGCTCCTCGGCGTGCGGGTCGTCGGGATTCTTGTCCGGATGGTGCTTGATAGCAAGCCGGCCTGAAGAAGAGATGTTGGGCGATAGATAAAACTTTTAGGAATGGAACACGCACGATACGCCTTCTTTATATCATCTGTAGTGGCATCAATAGGCACACCCAATATGTCGTAATACCCAGTCTCTAATGGGCGTTCCTGGGTCCCGATTTTCCGCCCTCTACGTGGTGTTGCGCCGCCCTGGCTCGACGACGGCTTGTGCCCTGCATGTACCGAGTCCTGTGGCCCGTTGTAGCTGCTCGACGAGGGTACCTGACCCGGATAGAATGCATGCGAAATGATGTTTTGACAAGAAAAACACCGGATTTGAAGCAAAGTTGCCGGACGAGGAAAGGGTAGAGGTACTGGGAACTCGAGCTGAATGTTACAGTTGGTATTTGAACAGCTTGTGTGTATGTGGGGTGCCAAGGGCCTTGAATGTAGGATAGGGAAAGACGAGCTCATGGTGGTTCAACTTCAATAATTTGAAACGTAGTCACAGTGGCCACTGGTCAAGCCTAGGTCGCTGCCCAATGCCCTGCTCCGAGTCTGCTTACTATTAGTGCTATAGTGTTGTGTCACGTGTCAATGTGGCCACGTCGGCAATTTAACTATAGGTGTGGACATTCCAAAGAATTAATTTAATTAATTAATTAATTCAAGGAGGAGAGGAGAAAGAGATATTTACACCCCCTCCATGGATCCTGGTGACAGTTAAAGATGCTACAGTATTCCATATATGCATACCCTCATTCTTGTAGTAGAAGTCTTCAATATTCAATTTTTCTTCCCAAGTTATTGACATCCAAAG
>JABCKJ010000601.1:0-11312 GCA_018850815.1 Asterophora lycoperdoides
ATCTCTTGCAAATTCTGTAGGTTGGAGACTGCTGCCGCAGTGCTGCATGCCATACCACTTGGTATTCACCGTGCGGGTTCATGAAATCAAACAGTGCTCGTATGTCTTGAAACAGACACCTGGAAGGCTGGAATTACTTGCGAGTTGACATGGTATACGTAACGCGTGAAAAAATATGGAACATTGGGCAACTATCCTCGATCTCAAAGTCGACGAGGGGTTGAGCGCACCTGGGCCCTTGGTGGCTTTCGCATCGAATCCCTCCACAAGGCGTAGACGACTGCCTGGACCCAAGTCACTAAAAGTTAAAAAGTCGAGGACAAGCCGGGCATGTGGGCGACTAATGTGGGGTCCCAAGGCTCGGTAGCCCAGCCATCGCCGTTGAAAGGTCGCCATCCAGAAGAGAGCTGAAATGCTCGAGTTCCCGTTCTCGTGAACGCTCGCTGGCCTTGACATCAGCGCGATCGAAGTCGATGATGGTTACAGCACCACCGTCGTCGACCATCAAATTGTGCGGCTGTATGTCACGGTGTCGGACGCCCACAGCTTGAATGGCGCTCGGCGCAGCCATGAAGGCAGCCCTTTCATATTCCTGTTCATCAGCGACTGGCAGGTAAAGCCAAATAATTGAACCCGACCTCTCGGCTACGGAGACGAGAAAGTCGAGCGACTCCTCGTCTGCCCTCCGGTCCCAACACGACCGTCTGACGTTGTTCATGACGAGAGCCAATGCGTGGCTTTCATAATCTTTGAACAACCCGACGATGGTCGGGATTTCGGTGACGCCGAAACTCCTCAGGTGCTCGTATTACCGCGAATTCATTGCGCATCCGTGTTTGTTGGTACGGCGCCAACGCAAGCTTGACCACCGCATCAGGAAAGGAGAGCGATTCCCCGGACGAAGCAAGGAGTTCAACATGTGCAGCATGGACATCGCCTGTTGCGCCAGACGTGAGGGTCAGCATAAAATACACCTGCGGTTGGAAAACATCATCGCTGCGTGCGCCCGCCGGCCAATCGATGCGAAAGAAGGATGCCGGGGCGGGTGGGTTCATGTGGCGGTCTCATATGGAGAGAACGATCAGCGAGCGCTTCAACCACGGTCTCGGAGGAATCGTCAACAGCGGCGGGTGCAAAGAGGCACGGAACCCAGCGCACTTGGAACTTCTTGTTTCTTCGTTAGCGTTCATTCTGGATGGCCTCCTCCGATGCAAGACGGGCTCGAGTCTTGGCACGTTTCTGGCCCTTTGGCGGCGCAGATTCTGATTCCTCGCCTTTCCGCCGAGTTTGGGTTTTGCCTCCGACAAGCTGCCGTGTGCGATCCAAAACATCTTCGATGATAGCCATGAAGAGCCCGACATGGATCTTTCCGTACGCGGGGTCATCGGGGAGGCCCTCGATGTCAATGAGCTCGGAAATAAAGAGCGTCTGGCTTGCGCGATGCCGAAACGCGATGCGCTCAAAGTTGCCGCAGTGAAGTACGGTAAACGAGGAGTCGCGCTCCACTGCACGTGTCCATGCCTAGCGTGAACTTGTTAGTAGGAAGAAGAGAAACACCACCATGCCGAAAGACCTTACATACATGCTGCAAAATGGACGCCGCCATGCCATCCTCGCTGAGCGGTTTATTGGAGATCGTGACGCTTGACCATCGGATATCCGGAGCGGCTATGGAGAGCGATGATGGGTTGGGATTTATTCGTGTCGCGTGTTGTCGCGTGTTTTTGGCGTCAGGTTTTACTGCAGCCGATGCACGAGCGCTTCGTCGAGACGCAGCATCTCGTAGTGAGTCCGCTTCTGGTATGGCGCAAGGGTCGGTGCACGGTGATGATACATGCGCAACCCACGGTGTACTGCGAGCGTCAGGGGACCATGGATGATCGAAATTCGCCGGTCGATAGCCAGTCACCTGCGGAAGGAAGGTTTCACTTGGAAAGACGTCCAGGGTGGCGAGTCTGCCCATCGCCTCAAGCGCAACTTCAGCCTCACAGGAGGGGAAGCATATCTGCCACACCGCAAGCAGAGGAAATCTTTCCCTTGCTTGCCTCGTGACCTCCTGAATAGCGAGCCAGGCGTCTTTGGGTACCATGTCGAGAGTCGACGGTTCCTGATACGGTTCCAAAAGCGCAGGGACAAGGCTTTCCTTCAGAGCATGATGGCGTTGCTGATGTGTAGGGACGGAGTGTGTGGCGAATTCAAGAGCTGAGCACCAAGATGGTGCGTCGCGATGAAGTGAGAACATCGATGCCAGAACAGTGGCGAAACTGGAGACCACTTGGTACGCACGACTGACAGGGTCTGCATCCGCGATGGAGTCGTTAGCTTGAGTTGCGTGCATCAGACTAAGGGTCGGAAATCCGCTGTCGACAGAGGGTAAGGGCAACGAGTCGTCGACAGCATTCGACAGGCAGGTGGTAAACGAAGGGATACAAATGACTTTCGTCAAGCCCAGCCGCTGATCAAGGTGTTTGTCGTAGAATGAGAGGGGCGGTGACAGTGTAGGCAAGGAGACTTCGGATCCGGTCGAAGAGTTGGGGGGTTATAATCCAGGACAAGTTCAAATTGCGCGGTGAGTTCGTCCACCAAGGCGAGTTCAAGTTCATCAATGTCCTGAGCCTTTAAAGTTACAGCCATGAGGTTGACCATGAGGTTGGCAACAGGAGACAAATGTATTGCACGATGAATTAACTTGAAATCAAGTTGTACAAGTCAGGGTCATTGGCAGGACATTTTCTTACCAGACGACGTTCGACCCGCTACTCCTGCACGCTCACTGTGAAACTGGCAACTCGAGTCAAAAAGAGTGGCGGCGGATCACAGCCAAAGGGTGCCGGCGGCAAGTCATTGTGATTCAAACCAAGGTGCAATATATTATTGTCTGCCGCGCACGGACCCGGATCACACTCACCACAAACAACGATGGCGACGTCCGAAATTCCAATTCATCCACAGTCTATCACGGCGTCCACATCTGTCGTCCATCTCGAGTACCATCCCGAAGCTCTTCCTTCCAAGCCTTCGCCTCAATGGACCCGTTTCGTGTGTATAAGCGATACCCACACGCGCACCTTCGAGGTTCCCGACGGGGATGTTCTACTGCACAGTGGCGATCTCACCATCACTGGTAAGACTGGGGAGTTCAAGGAGACGATGGAGTGGCTGTATGCGCTACCTCACAAGGTCAAAATGTGCGTATCAATGAAACTTGACAATAGAACCGTGGCGGCGGCCACTAATTTGGCGCGCAAAGCATCATTGCAGGGAACCATGATCTTACGCTCCACAAAGAGTGGTACGAGACTGAGCATTCACGATGGCATCGCACAGGAAAACAGGTATAGGTCATTTTTGCAGTTAGTATGCAGCTACCATTTGTGCTCAAGAGCTAGTAGGACATCAACGAAATCCTCGAACTTCTTACCGGCCTGCGAGCACGAGAGGCTGGACTTGTATACTTGCAGGACTCGTCATACGTATTCAAAGTGAGGCCGGATGGACGAGAATGGAGCGTTTACGGATCTCCCGTGAGTCACAGTCCGAGTGGGACTGTTGCTTGGTGCTATCGCTCACATCTCGGCCCAGTGGTCGCCGTACTTTCTCAATTGGGCGTTTAACTATCACCGTGAAGACGGAGAAGGTACCCGGTTTTCTGTTTTGCAACCCGCGTCTGATTATTATGCCCATTCATAGCTCTCATCGCCCGGTTTCCTAAGACTGATATCCTGTACGTGTCTTCTCATTCTTCTTGGTTCTATAACGTTTCCATCGTTCTTATGGCATCTTCGGTACCCTGAGACATTGCTAAGTTATCCACGGGCTAGCGGCTTGTTCTATGCCTTTACACGCATTTCTCAAGGCATCTAATTCTCCTCACCTCCCGTATATAGGTTAACCCACGGGCCTCCCGCACGCATCTTTGACCGGACGCGCAACGGCAGCCTCGTAGGCTGCGAAGCCCTCCGTGCCCGCCTCCCAGAGCTCCGCCCGCGCCTCAACGTCTTTGGGCACATTCACGAGGCGCGCGGCGCCGCCATCCACGCCTGGGACTCCACTGGTGGACTCGGGGAAGTCCAGGCCCAGGAAGCCGACATCGACGAGCTGTTCGAAGTGCAGAATAATCCTGATGGGGACCGTGACTCGGACGGACACCTTGACGATAATACAGCGGAGGACTCTGCGGTGGCTCCTGCTGTTATTGCTTCTGCTTCCTCTACTACTCCTTCTGCGGAGATTGACGCTACGCCGAGGCAAGAAACGGTCTTCGTGAACGCCGCGAACTGGCCTGCTGGACGCGGGACGTGGCGCGGGACCCACCATATCCCGTTCGGAGGGCCGGGATTCCAGCCTATCGTCGTAGATTTGAGGGATTAGCCGTACGCTTGTAGCAGTACAATACCCTCATCGGATGAGTGGGTTTGGGCATGGGAGAGGCGCAAGGTGAGGCGCAAGACCGACGTATGGAGGTAGCCGATCAGGCACTTGCACAGCAATTCTATTCCTGTGCGTGCGAAGTGTGAACCAGACTTGTAAAATCTGCGACCTGAATGCCCTCGAAACCACTGCCCGTCGGCGATGAAAGTGTCCCTTCGCCGCCTGCGAGGCCTCCTACCGCGGAAGAAAGGAAAAGGACGGCCGTTTCGTCTCCCTCCAGAATTGGTCATTGAAATCATTGCACAACTTGAACTTATTTACTCAAACGACTCTGTGAAACGCGTTCGCGCACTCCGTTCCTGTTCACTCGCATGCTCTGCTTTCAGGTATCCAGCGCAAGCCGCGCTCTTCCGCGCAATCCATATGCCCCTGACGGCCACCCATCAGCGCCAGAACAGGGCTCTGATCAGAGCACTCAATTCCAGCCCACGCCTTTGCACTCTCACTGAACACGTCCATCTCACAGTGGACAACTCTACACCATTTCAGCCCATATTCGGCGAACTTCCTCCGCTCAAGAGCGTGCAGACGCTGACGATCGACACGCGTCGCAGAATTCGCTTTGTATGGCAAACGCTCAGACAGCCCCTCCAGGACCAGCTCGTTTCGATGGCACGGTGGCCAGGGATTCGGGAACTCTATATCACAGATGTCACCGGAGTGCCTCTTGTCTTCCTCATTTCGTGCCTGCGCCTCGATACACTCGTCCTTCGCGGCGGCGCGGGGTTCGAGATGGACTTCCTTTCACATGCAGTGTCTGATATGCTTCCGCTGACACCAAGCGGTAGACCCACACCCCTCACGCACAAGACACTTCGCAAATTTAGCGTCGAGTTCTGGAGCGAGAACGCGCTCAGCCGGTTCCACACGGTGACGAACACGGTGGCACCGCCGCTTCAGCATCTGACGCTGAATTTCTATCGCAGTATGTAGTAGTAGACTGCGCCACTGCCTTCGGATGATCTCTAACGCATTTTATATTGGTAGCCGTAATCATGACGCTCCCCCAAACGCTCCTGAACCTACGCGTCCTCACCATCCGTCCGGGCGAGCTGGAGATGCTTCTTTGCACTCCGGATATCCTGCGTTCGATCCCAGCCGGCGCCCCGCTGGAGGAGATTCGCTTCAACATGGATTCACGCACGATGTATAATCCGACCGAGGCCGCTCCAGCATGGCGCGCTATCGACGATTTGCTGGGCGCGGCAGGCGACATCGACGCCTTGTTGGCTACGGATGGGAGCGCAGGCCCGGAGGCACAGAGCATCGTGCTCAAGGTCTTCAATTTGGAGTGGAAATCAGGAGATGGAAGCGTTTCGGAATACTTTACTCAGGAGATGCCGAGGTTGACTGCTTCCAGGTGCCTTTCTGTGCGGATGAGGGATGGCGACGAGGTCGTGGTACCGGCGTCGGCGGAACATGGTCTGCGGCCTCTTATGATACCTGGCGCAAGGTAACTTATGTGTTGTTGAGCATGCTGTTGGGATGCGGAGGTGTCGGAGGCGAGGAGCATAGTATTGACAGTCTGTCAAAGTGCCCATCCATCTCATCATGGGGCGAAACAGCTGATCATGTCGCAACCACCGCGACTGCTTCATTCTCCCGTTGACATTTTCCTTCATTGTGACGACGATGAAGACCCTACCGCAGTACGTTCAAATATTTCCAAGCCCTCGTCTCATCCACCGCTCTCCCCACAAATCATTTTGCCCTGTCCCTCACTGGGGCCATGATTGAGCACCATTGCCGACACTCGACGCACACATGTACCCCGGAATTTTGTCCTTGAAATCATGACAGCTCTTCCACACGGGACCATATTGTTAATTTGATACGCTTCTCTAGGGCGCTCTACAGCTAGTACGAAAAAGGGATGCTATCCGACGGAGAAAGCGATGGCATCTATGACTCTGAGGCTCTGCATTACATGCGCTACAGGCCTCGCGGTCAGCGCGCCAGATGTGGCCAACTGCTATCGAAATGATCAGCTTGGCATTAATATCAGTGACATATTAGCATGCATCCAGAATACTCATGCAAATACTTGCACCGGCTCAGGTGGAGGGTGCCCTTCTTTGAACTTTCGAAATTCCATAGACAAGGATAGCCGAAGGTGTTGGAACGCCGATCCATCGGTGTTTGACAAAACAACGTCGCATCGCAGGCCCCTAGAGCCACCCGTCGACATGGTGAAGACGACTGAATCAGAAAGGTGGTGCAAGGTTGAATCATTGGGATAATTTTTGATTTTTGTTGTAGGTGGTCGTTCAGTCACATGAACGAAGCACCACGCTGATCCTGATGAACTGATGAAATGATTTTACAAGCCTAACCAAACAAATCCCACTCATCTTCCAATATGATCCAATGTGATCAAGTCGTTTCCAGGAGCCGTTGGCTTTTCTGTTTTCCAGACCGTGCTGTTGTGCAATTGTCTCCACTAATCCGAGGCTCGAATTGTGCACCACCTGAAAAGGTACTGGACTCCTGAAAATTGGAGATTGCGCCATCGGTATCGAGTCTGAACTTCGTATCACTTTCCGAGTCCGGCCGATGGCAAAATTCAAACTACTTCAGTCTGGGGCTATCCACTTTGAATGCAATACACTTGGCATTTTCTGTCCTCCACATGATTACTTTTGCGACTTCCGCTTCCTATCATGTCATTCAGGCCAAAAGGCGCGTCATGCAGGTGAACAAATAAATCATATCTCGCTTCAAAGTTCAGCGACTGACTTTCATGAGCATAGATGATGTCAGTATACAGCGTTGTCGTTCCGGATCCATGAGCGGAATCTTCCGTTACCCATGTGGACTACGATGGTACTGGTCGCTTCCACCTGGTTTTGCAAGTGCTCTTACCTGAAACTCTTCCAAGTTCGACCTCAGAACAAGTAGCTATTTCTGTGACTGACATTCGCTTCACAGCACTGTAGAAGAAGCTGCCTTCTCGAGTCCCCCGAGATTTGCATTCCTCCAACAGTTTGCGTACATGCACGCCTTGCATCGAAATGTAGCGTTTGATATTCTTGACGTCTCAGAAAGCACTGCAATTGCGGAATATTATGTGCTTCTTATTGCCACCACGACTCGATTGCAACGCATGGACACTTGAACTCTGCCAAAGTGTTCCTCGGTAAGCCGTTGTATTCGATTGTCCATGTCTATCACCACCGCACTCTGCGCCATGCGGTTCAGTTGGATGGATCGGGGTGGACCCCCTGCTGGCGCTGCGTATAAAGGTGAGTTCACCACGTCTATGCTCCCTACACTTCTCTCAAGTGCCCACCCAGTCCGACCTTTCTTTCTCTTCCAACAATGCAGTTCTTCACCGCTGTCTTCGCTGCCATCGCGCTCGCCGCGCCTGTCTTCGCCGGCCCCACTCCCCTCCGCACCGTCGACAAGTTCAACGGCAAGACCACCGGCAAATACATCGTCAAGCTCAAGGACGGTGTTGCGAAGTCCAAGGTCTTCGGCCAGCTCAAGAACTCGAAGGTCACCCACGACTGGAGCGTCTTCCACGGCTTCGCCGGTATGTTGTGTTGACTTCGACGCGGCTGCAGCGCGAATCTCACCATTGGGATCCTTTTTAGGTCAACTCTCTGAGGAGGCCATCAACGTTCTCCGCGCCTCCCCCGACGTCGAGTACATTGCTGAGGACGGAATTTTCACCACCTTCGCCACTCAGTACGTACATATTTGTTTCCTTCAATATGAAAGAGCGAAGGCTGATGTTCTGCTTGCAGGACGAACGCTCCTTGGGGTCTTGCGCGCATCAGCCAACGTGCCAAGCTCGCCAACCAGGACGCCAAGTAAGATTTGGTTCCCTTCAGCACCGTTGTGTCTCGCTCACGCCTATTCAGTGCTTTGTCGTTCTCCTATACCTACGACAACTCTGCCGGTGCCGGCGTTGATGTCTACGTCGTTGGTGAGCAGTGATCTATTTCGTTCGCATCTGAAGCTTTATTCACACGTCTGGTCGTACAGATACTGGTAAGCCTCATGCACGACTTTAATTCGCTCCAGAAAGTAACCTCCAATCCCCACCACAAGGTGTCTACACCGCCCACGTAAGTTTAAACCACGCATCCTTGCAGCCCACATTGACGCAGTCCTCAGTCTACCTTCGGTGGCCGTGCCCGTTGGGGCGCAACCTTCGGCGGTTACCCGTAAGTCTAGGTGTACAGCGAGGTAAAATGGCGCCCTAATCACAGTCCACAGCAACGCTGATGGCAACGGTCATGGAACCCATGTTGCGTATGTCCATCCTTTTGTCCTCCCGGCAGCTTTCTCACTCTCCTCATAGCGGTACCGTCGGTGGAAGCCAGTACGGTGTTGCCAAGGCTGCCAGCATCATCGCCGTCAAGGTTCTGAGCGATGCTGGGTAGGTTATCGCATTGTTTCATCGTGTTACACCGCTCAATGTTCGTGTTACATAGATCTGGTTCGACCACCGACATGTGAGTATACTTAAACAGATGTATCGACATCGATGTTCACATATATTCCCTCCAGCGTGAATGGCCTGCAATGGGTCGCCTCCCAAGTTGCTGCCTCCCGCCGCCCTTCGATCGCTACCCTCTCCCTCGGTGGAGGCGTCTCGCAGCCTCTCGACGACGCTGTTACCTCGGTACGTCCGTAAATGCCCTCAACTGACACCAAATAGCTTACCCATCCATTTCTTTGATAGCTCGTCAACAAAGGCATCCACGTCACCGTGAGCATTCGCAGCGGACCTGCGGGCATTCAAGATGACTGAACCTTTCACAGGTCGCCGCCGGAAACTCCAACACTGACGCCGGTTCCACCTCTCCTGCCCGTGCTGCCGGTGTCATCACTGTCGGTGCCTCCACCATTGCCGATGCCCGCGCTTCGTTCTCCAACTACGGCGCCGTCGTTGACGTCTTCGCCCCTGGCCAGAACGTCATCAGCTCCTGGATTGGCAGCACCACCGTATGTTCTTCATTTCTATTACAACCCTTCTTGCATTCCTTACGTTCGAATTCAGGCCACCAACAACATCTCTGGAACCTCCATGGTGCGCAACCATTCCTCCCCGCACTGGATCTGTTTGCTCATCATCATCTCGATCTTTTCAGGCCACCCCCCACGTTGCTGGACTCGTCGCCTACCTCATTGCCAAGAACGGCAACAGCTCCCCTGCCAATGTCGCTGCTCAGCTCAAGTCCTTGGCCGTCAAGGGCGTTATCACCGGCCTCCGTGCGTATCCTGCTCTTCAAAGTGCTGAACCGACGATTGACCGCCTTATCTTCCAGCCGCGGGAACCGCCAACACCCTTGTCCAGAATGCTTAAGCTGTTCCATTGATGTATCAATGTTGCTGGAGGGATTGCTGGAGATAACCCATTCGATACCCCTCTCCAGATTCTACATAAAATTCAATGATTATAGATATTTCAATCGTCACACATAGACTGATAGCTTGAGGAGCTATGATGGGCCGAGTCTGGCTTCCGAGCGAAAACCGACTCGGATGTAACAACTTGGGTCGATTCAGAATGACAGAAAAATAATAGGGCGGTAATCATGTACCTCTGTTCTACATGCCAGTGGTTACGGAAAGTTAGCATCCTATGGTCGAACGCACGATGAAGTGTCACCACCTTTCATCCTCCCACCTCCTCCTCTGACGACAGAGGGCAGAGGATTGACAAGGAGTCCCAGGCAAGCGATTTAAAGGCGCCCATAGCTGGGTTCAGGTAAGTATGGATTGATGCGTCTTTCCACCGCTTACCGCCATCCCCAACGGTACGCCTGCTATTTTGAAGGTGACTTCCGGCATCCACCTGAACAGTGAACACCGCTCGAGCAGCCGCGAGCCGCTACTCTGATGTGCGGTTGTGCGCTGCTTTCCTTGCTCCCGGCGCCCGCAAGCCATTCTTCTCAACTCATCTCTAGCGGATCTTCTGCGGCTCGCCTCTCCTCCTTCGATACTCAGACGATAGGGGACTTGAATCGCTGAATTCTGCGCAGTCGGAAGGCCTTGAGTGGAGAAAAGAGGTTACCTGTGTCAAATCTACAGTGCGTATACATCTTAACTGCCCTTTTCTCCTGATAACCCTTTGGCTGGTTGTGTACTCCATGTGCATTTAACTCTCAAAACCAGATGATCGCTGCGCTACGATCAACTCTCATCTACGGCCCCGGACGACTCACTACTAGTACCGGGTGATCATGCTTTGGTTAGCCAGTTTTGATCATCGAAGCCGACATTCCAATAATCCACCACATATTGTATAATCTTGACGACCACAGTGTCATCCTTTTTTGCGCGTCCTCCTTAAGTCAAGTCCATATTGTTCACCCCGAAAACAGCCGTCTCAACCGCCTTCCTGTTCAGTAACTCGAATATTGAGATGGCCTGGGAACAATATCAAGGTTGTACGTGGCTTTGACCCGGATGCACTCCATTCACAGGTCAAAGCGAGCCAAAAAGCGACTGACCACCAGCTTGGAGCGATGGTGCTTTGGCGCTGCCCAAAGCGACAAATTACCTGCTTTGCCCTACTCTGAAAAGCTACTTAAAGCCCGATGCCTTCACAGACGAAGGACCAACAGATTATTCGACAATCACACAGCTCCAGCCATCTCTCTATCCCCCCTCTACGTTTCCCTCATCATGATGCACACAGTTACATCCTCCGAAAGAATTCCCCGCCCTCCGAACGCTTTCATACTCTATCGCGCTGATACAGCGCCTACTCTGCCTCCGCTAGCCGATGGGACGTTCAGGACGCAAGGAGAGATCTCCCGAATTATTGCACAGCTCTGGAAAAACGAATCTAGCGAGGTCAAAGCTGACTATACGCTTCGCGCCCTCGAGAAGAAGGCCGAGCACGAGGCGAAGTACCCGGGATACCG
>JABCKJ010000602.1:0-11289 GCA_018850815.1 Asterophora lycoperdoides
AGTGAAACACCTGCCGGTGCTGATCTAGGGAACGGTTCTCACCCCGACGCCCTCCCCACCAGGTATGCCCTTTTCTTTTCAAAAGTGTAACAATGCCTGAACTACTGCCTACGCTAGTGAAACTCCCGATGCCAGCCCAGAGTTCCCGCCCCCTTCAGGGAACGGCTCTCATCCCCACGCCCTTTTTGCCAGGTACACCCGTTTCTCTTCAAATGGGTGACGAATCCTGAACTACCAACTGCTCTAGCGAAACACCTGCCGGTGCCGATCTAGGGAACAGTTCTCACCCCGACGCCCTCCCCGCCAGGTATGCCCGTTTTTCTTCAAGGGTGCAACGATTTCTGAACTACCGCTAGGGAAACACCTTCCAGTGGGGCCGAACCTGAGTTGGCGTTGCCAGGGCCAGGGCTTCCAAAGGTGCCCTCTCGATGTGTCGAGTTTGTGGCAGTGGCGGACGCGTCACATCCGCCCTATTCTTCACTCGAAATGACTCATACTCCTAGTGCGGACTGCAAGCTTATATCTCGGCGGCGATCAAGCTGGTGGTGCATTTATGCCGGCGGTGTAGCAGCAATCGCGCTACTGGTGGCTCTATGGTTGTGCACGTCCATTTCTGCAATGCACTCGACCGATCCGGAGGTCCGCAGGCACTTCTTACACCTGCAACAATTAGATCATTTTAGAGCTGGTTAATTTGCCTACAACATTTCTGTCCTTTCATGCCTCAACAAAGATCGGAGGGAGTGGAAGGTACAAGGATCGCATGTTAATAGGGCAGTAAGGACCGTGTGATATATCGTAGGGATCGACTAGGGCTCGTGGATGGGTCATGAGTGTAGCGTTACGTGTACGTATGTTTTCTAGGATTTATAGATGGTTTCCGCGTCCTGTGCCTCCGAAGGTGTTGCGGCTCCCACAGGCTCTTCCTGTGGTGTTGGTGCCTCGGCTGGCATAGGGTGTGCCGCGTTGAAGCGGCGTCCGCGGGAGACTGGTGGTTGGGATCCGGTGCGGGACTCGAGCCGTGGGCCAAGCCAGCCAGGGATCTCGGGGAAGGGACATAGGCCACTCGGATGGTCGACGGACTTGCAGCATCCGCACGAGAACCAGATGGTGACTGCAGTTCGGACATACAGGAGGCGGTATTCGAGGTTCCGGATGATCTTGAGCCAGTTGTCGTGATGGGCAGCGCTGCGGGTGGGGGGGTCGATGTAGATGTTCCAGGCGACGCGAACATCGTTGTTGCCTCCAGCAACAGCTAGGGTGAGCGGGGAGACGCAGATAGAGCCAAGTATGAGGTTCTTGGCTTCCGGTTGGTTGTACCTGGAGAAGGCGCCTCGGTAGCGGTGTAGGAAGTTGTCGACCTCCGAACTCTGAGCGAGCGTCGTATACACCAGGAGTGTGACTCGCTGTGTGTTGAGATCGTTGACTGGGAAACGAAGGTCGTGGAGGGTGAAAGCATAGCGGGTTATGGAGGGGGAGTAGGGAAGAATGAAGAAGGTTATGTTGGGTGATGCGCTGGTGTCAATGCCGTGCTCGGCCGGGCCCTGGAGTTGGCCTGGGGCTGCTCCGGTGGTGGGGAATGGCGTGGGCAGTGAGCCGGCGTCAGCCGGGTGGTTGGTCGAGTTTCCAGGGAAGGTCGGGGCGGGGCTCTCGGTCTCAGAGGCATTCTCGGCACCTCTCCCTTCGCGCTTTTCCCCTTTGGCACACTTCGGGGTGTGAGCGGGGAGCGGAGTTGGAGGGGGGGCTCCGGAGGCGGTGGTTAGGGTAGGTACATGTGTGGGCATGGTTTAGCTTACCGGAGACGGGTATCTTTCTCGCGGGTTGCCCTGATTGGTTGGGGATAGAGGGGGTAGGCAGGCTCGGGAAGTCTTCGGAGCTGGTGGTCGGGGCGTTCGACTTCGGCATTATTGAGCGTGGGTTTCGGGTGTGGGTTTCGGGAGGGGGAGATGCTGGGGGGCAGAGTTGTGGTGCGGTGGGGGGCATATTGCGATGGGTGCTCCCTTTTATCTCGCCATTCTCTTTGTTCTCTCGATTGGCCCCAGTAGGCTCACGCTCGTGGGCGACATGCGTAGGGTCATGTGTGTGTGGGGGGAGGGCGTGCCGGCTACGGGAGGGGCGAGGTTCTTTGTCCTCTCTATCAGATGGGGAGGCATGGGGATTACCTCGCTGGCATTTCAGGGCGGAGGGTATGATGGGTTTAGGCGCCGTCCTCGTGCCAGGATCGGACGTTTACCAGAACAGTCAGGGGCCCTCCTACCCCAGCAAAACAAGGCCCACAAAATCATGAAGCGCTCGCCACATCAGCGCTGTATGACTGGGGGAAAAAGGTGAATCAATCAGCCATTGAAAAGGAGGCGCATGGTGCCACCCGCCGGTCCCGCCCCCAATGCGCGGCGCGTTTGTCCCCCTGATCCCAGGTGTGATCTCGAAGGAGGCCAAGCGCGCTGCACTGAAAGGGGCAGGTGGCAGATGCTCGCGCCCAGAAGGCGAAGGACTTACCCGAATGAGCGTGCGGCAACGCTGAGCGATCGGTGGGAGCAAAAGAAGTAACGTGACGGTTCGGACGTCCAGAGCCCTAACCCTAAATTTCAATCCCAAGTGCACTGTGCACGCCACATTTGTCTGGCAGTGTAATTGCAACATCTGTTCCTTTATTATAATTGAGCCACAGGAGCCCCAAAGCGCTTGTTCATACCTATCGGCGTGACTGTATACTTACCTTCGCATTCACTGGCGCTTTCTGTAAAGTTTTAAACATCTGCCAGCGCGAAGACATCAGGTAGGCATGCAAAATTTATGGGTAATTCGGCCGCAGACCTCAGTGGCGACACGGGTCCGTGCATTTCTTCGGGCGGCAGCACCTTTAGCAGAACCGTAAGTTGGCGAATGTTGGGGCATTTACCTTTGGAAAACCAAGCCGGCCGCGTGGCCCCGCAAGCTCAAATGGCCTTCCAAATATTTTGACTCAAGTTGCTCCTAGGCCAATGCCATTACCAGCTACATAATATTCATGGTTTGATCATTTGCTTTTCTCCGACCCCCGGCCGTCGCATACTCCATATCGTATGCAGCGCATGTTTTCCTCAATGAGCGACCGCCGAAGGGGTGGTGCCAGTTCCCAGAACCAATTGTAACGCAACTCAAAACGGAGGTACCCCGCGACTATCTGCACCCTACGGCTGCTAGTAAGATCTCCCAAGAGCCTACTCTGATACGTATGATGATTTTTATTGGACCGGGAACACTGAGGCCAGAGTGGATACCCTACGAAAGCCTGCCAGCCAGCCTCCAGTCACGTCTGGACGCCAATGCCTTTGCAATCTGAATCATAATGTCGGGGCCTGAAGATCACGCGCGGTATCCCCTTCCAGAGGCGTTACAGCCACTGCCTCGCATTCAGTGGCACTCACAAAGCACTCCCTTTTCTTCGCCGACCTCTACCTTGATCCACGAGATGCCTCCGCATCTGCGACGCGGAGCGCCAGTCGATCAGCGTGCGAACCCCCCCCTCGCCAGTATTCAACGCCTATGCCTCTGCACAAGCTGCATCCTGTATAAAGCGATCGATCCAGCAACGCACCAACCAATCCCTGGCCAATATGTGGGGGAGTCGGAATTCAAGGCCCACAGGAAGCGGGACGCCGAGCGCGGCGCCGCTCAAATTCAACTGTGCGGCCTGGCTCCAGTTCCTCCGCCGCTTCCCATCCCTAGGACGCCTTCTCCGGTCTTTGTTCCCGTCCCAACCGTCCCGTCCCAACGCATGGACGACTCCCGTACCAACCGCAAGGGCCCAAAGGCCCATCCTTTGTACGAGGCCTCGGAGGACTCATCCCTGCCCATGCAGACCATGCAACTCGAGGAGATAAACCGGGAATCTAAAACGCGAACCGCCGCTACCCTCCTTCCCGATGCCTCGATTCTCACCTTCCGCGATCCGCCGTCAAATTCTTTGCCACTGCATCTTTCTCCGTCCTCGCCTGCTCCCGAGCTCTTTCCTACAGAGGACACTGCTCAGTTGAGGGACTACGTCGAATGGGTGGCGCGATCATTGAACACGTGCGCAGGGCTCAAAATTGCCCGAAGTTCGACAAAAGGCTCCACGCATGCAGTTTTACTGAAAAATGTACTGACAATGCATCTGAGGAGGGAGAAAGCTCTTATCGACAGCGCGCTGAAAACGGAGTGGGAGCGCCAGCGAAAGGTGATAGCAGACTACGAGCACGTCATTGATACAGGTGAGGCTACTCATTGTAAATTTATCCGCTCGTGAGACTGACGGACAAGCGTTAAGCCATTTACGTTGACCGCCCCTACGCCCGCTTTGAACCGATCACCCTCGTCTGCTTCGTGCTCGTTACCGTGGCACATGTTTTATGTGGGATGTCTTTGAATCATTGCAGATTCGTCCTATCGTCGCTGCGCCTCTTGGTCAATCTCATGCTCCCGGATTCGCTTCTGCCATCAACCAACATCCCGGAAACATTACCCACAGTCTTGAATGACATGAAACTGGAGCCGAAAACCCGTGCATTCGTTTGTTGCCCACGATGCTTTTACCTCTACGATCTCGATCCGGAAAACCTCGGTTCATTTCCTCCGACTTGCACGAACCGTTTTGCAAAGGCAAGTCGGGTATGTGGTCGTACTTTACGAAAACCTCGGAAAGGTGGCTCTGGGGAGGTGCCTACGCGCCAATTCCTATACCAAGATCTAAAGCACTGGATCGGTAGCCTATATGGGAGGCCCGATCTTGAAGAATATCTTGATCGCCCCCATTCCAGCCACCCCGTTGCGGAAGAACCAAAGGATGCTCAAACATGGGACATATGGGACTCCCCCACGTTGCGCGAGTTTCTCGGGCCGGATGGCCGACCATTCACGGGACAGCGCGGGGATGAGGGAAGGCTCGTTTTCAGTTTGAACATGGACGGCTTCAACCCACTTGGAAATAAAACGGCGGGGAAGAAGGTATCGGCATCTGCCATCTACCTGGTCGTCCTTAATCTACCTCCGTCCATGCGCTATCAGGTGGAGAACATGTTTCTCGTCGGTATCATCCCGGGCCCTCACGAACCCTCTCAACACGAAATCAACTACCTCCTTCGGCCGCTTGTGGACGATCTCCTGGTTCTTTGGCAGGACGGCGTATACCTCACGAAAACTCACCTTCACCCGTGCGGACGACTGGTACGCGCTGCAGTGGTTCCTCTTGTGTGCGACCTTCCGGCTGCCCGCACAGTCTCTGGTTTCGCTCATTTCACGGCCGACTTGTTCTGTTCAGAGTGCACGCAGAAGATCGGTGATATCATGGATCTAGATTACGAGAAGTGGACCCCGCGCTCGCGCGACAAGCATGAACAACATGCTCAAGACTGGCTCAACGCGAAGACGGAAACTGAGCGTACTTCCATTTTCAAGTCGACGGGCGTGCGTTGGTCCGAACTGCTCCGCCTGCCTTATTGGGATGCCACGAAGTTCACAACAATCGACTCCATGCACATGTTCTACCTTCGCATCCTTCGCCGACACTGCCGGGAGATTTGGGGAATGGACGTTGAATTCCACGATGGCGATGGAATCAGTTTCGCTCACGACCCCAACCGACCAGACGATGAAGCCATGAAAACTGCCCGCAATATCTGGACGAATGGGACCAGAGAGGAACTTGGAAAGTTGAAGGTTTCGGCCTTGAAGGCCCTCTGTCGAGATGAGGGCCTTCCTTGGGGAGGGAGGAAAAAAAAGCTCTTGTCATTGCTGATGACAGTGACACGTGTAGGTTTCTTCCTTTTAGGTGCTATCCTTTGCCTATGTATCACTGCAGAACCAGGACGTTGTCGTCGATACCCCATTCGACGAAGCCAGGGCTTCAGATGAGCCTGGTAATTCCTCCGACGACATAGCGGGAGCCCCCACAAAGACTGCCAAAGGCCGAAAGGAATGGGACTTGGCGACGTTTACCCCTGAAGCGATCGACGACATATGGAAGACTTCGAGCAAAACTGCTATCGAAGCATATCCTCGCTCCGTCGTCTTGCTAATCTGCGCTGCAAAATGCAGGAGAGATGACGGCGCTCCGTACGATACTACAGGCCTTACAGTCAAGGAAATCAAAGACCTGATACATCACCAGGTGCGTTGGCCCTTCCATGTTTGCTGGAAATGGAAATTCACGCGCTGTAGAGAATAAGCGTAGGCGTTCTCAACGCCAATGGGAAGGTTCCCAATCGGCCAAAAACCGCGCAAGATAGAAAATCAAAAGGGCTAAAATCCAAGTCAAAGGGAACCCGTGTTCTCGGAGCAGGTGTCCTTAGCGAAGTTCGAAAGGATATGCAGCGCCTCAAGATTCCGTCCTGGGTTTCTCGTGCTCCATCCCATCCTGGTGAAGCAAAGTACGGAAAATTTGGAGCCGATCAATGGCGCACTTTCTGCACGCTCAATCTCCCCGTCACCCTCATTCGACTATGGGGGAAAAAGGATCGCAGCACGCGCGAAGCTCAAATGCTGGAAAACTTCATGCACCTAGTCACGGCTGTAAAAATTGCCTCTAAACGCTCCATGACGCCCATGTACATCGAAAAATACCAGCAACACATGCATAGCTACCTGACGACCCTGGTTACACTCTATCCTGGGACCAAGATCACACCATACCAACATATGTCCCTTCATTTCGGCAGCCTGCTCGCCCGCCTTGGACCTACTCATGGCTGGAGATGTTTTCCCTTTGAACGGTATAACTATTTGCTGCAGCAGATCCCAACTAATCAAAAATTTGGTGCGCTTCACCGTGCTTCATTGATCGCGCTTTCCTTCAACTAACAGATTTCAGGCGAATTGGAACAGACCATGTTCAGGCGTTTCGTGATGGGGCAGAAACTACGCGCATTGTTCCATCCAGACGTGCTTCCCCGCACTATCCACGACTTGCTTCCCACATTTCAGCGCGTCTTCGAGACCGAGACCCGGGGTACTCTGATTCAGGACGTGCTCGTATTTGACGAGACGTTCCACAAGGAGTCAGAAAAAGTCACTTGGTCAGCGGCTGAAACACAATCCTTGATACGGGATGAATATTCGCTGCTTTCTGCCTGGCTGCACAGGCGCGGCAGTCCACTGGAAGAGCCCATCCTGAACGCTGTATATGTGCGGAAGCAGTTGCGGCGTTTGGGGCAGATCTTCCGTTCGGCCCCTTCCGATGATAGCCACGTCGTATTCAAGTCTCCAACATGCGAGGGGAACTGGTCATGCGGCACAATTACGCGGATCTTTTCGCATGAACACAAGACCCACGTGCGCACCTTTATGGTGGTCAAAGAGTTTGAAGCCCTGACTCACGGAGAGGTATCACACGATCCCTTTCGCCGCTTCGCATATGCTGGCGGCAGGCTTTACCGTTCTTCCTTCAGGCCTCTATCTGTCGTCGTCAATGTAGACGACATCATTTCCCATGCTGCTCTCTGCGCATTGGATGTTGACGGCATTGGAATGGCCCTACACATTCTCCCACTGGACAAGTAATATAGAGTGCTGTGTTTGATCAGTCATTGCTAGGAAATGAAATTATAAAAAATACATCAGGGAGAAAACACCAAAGACGATACTTAGGAGGAGAAGGAGCCCCATAGATACGCGGTGGCAAAATGACGCGAACGGCCCTGATGAGATAAGTAGAGATAGAAATTACAACCGTGCAGGAAAACTCTAGCTACGCTTTGCATGTCGTTCCCGACCATCCTGGTGTTGGAACACTTCTACTTGTTCTACTGCAGACTCAGATTACCGCGTAGCGCGTCGGGCGGGCGGGTACCCAAGTCTCAGACTTCGCCCACGTCTTCTCCTCGACCTTTCCACAGGCCCGGGATTGCGGTGCGTCTATCTCATGTTACACTGGAGCAATCGAGCCAATCAACGCCAGAAATTGCCGAGAAATCGTCGACAGTCAAGGTTTGACTAGCACCAATCGCACTACAAACCTTCATCACTGAAGTCCATCTGCCCTCACTTTCTGCTGGAGCCTGTCCACGCTCTCTTTCACCCAACGCGGCGAATCTTGTTGTGGGGTGAGAGACAGCACATACCTGCCAGTGCCCATTTCTCTTTCAGATCCTGGACTCCAACCTGCGCGCTGCCTTGAGGTATTTCCAAGACACAGATGTCAGGAGGTTTGCCGATAACCCGGTGTACAAACAGGGTGTTATGCGCGATGGTGACGTCGCTGGGAATGGGGGGAGGAGAGCAGCTCAGCAGATCTTCCCAGCCCTATGTGGATATTCGACCTGCTTTCTGGCGGTACAACTGCGTAAACCCGTGAGCGAGGTGCCTAGCAGGGGGAACCAGGTGTCCGGCAGTAAGCTGAACGCGATCGTGCCTTTCCCTGCTGCCAGCAGTGTACAGCACAGTCAAGTACTGTGATCCCCCGTGCTTGAAATTTAGGGTAAGGGCTCCGGACGCCCGAACCGTGACGTCACTTAATTACTATATATCAGCGCAGCATGGGATATGACCTGCGATTACTTGGAATTCGACCTATAGTATACAGAGTAAGACAGACCTCAGTCCAATACAACTGACTATATTGCCGTACCTATAGTAGACATAGTAAGATAAACCAAGGTACGTCAGTAAATAAGTAAGTTCGGCGTATGCAATGAGACGCAAAATCTATAGGTATCTATCTATATGTAAGATTAGTCAATTGTAGACGCAGATGAATGGGAAATAGAAAGGATGGGAGTCGTGTTACGGTGGCGGACCGAATCGCAACACCTCGCATCCGCTGCATGCCTGTAACAAATCAGACCCGCATTGGCAGTCAATGGGGCCACATAACAAACGCTGCAGAGGATTGAGAGCCTTCGAGGTTCCTTCCGCTGGCCATGGGAGACCAGCCAAAGTGGGGCCCTCGCCGAACATTTTGAGGAATCGATGAATATCTTGTCTGCCTCCATCGAACGACTCATCCTGGTCCTTTCCAGTGCTGGTATGACCAGTCCCCTCCCCCAGATTATCCTTACCTATTGCAACGCAGCAACTGTGTGTGTGCAAGGGCCCTCTGCCGATATGTCGCGAGATCCTTGACAAACGCAAGCTGCCTGTGAAAGGCGCGGAGCTTTTCTCCATTACCTCCAAACCACCTCGTCCACACTGCATCGAGTAAATGTGACTTGGCCAAATGCAGGATATCGCGCTCGCGAGACACCATCTTGCTAAGTGTTTGAAGGCGCTCTTCCAGCCTTCCCAGATTAGCCAGGTTGACTTCCGCCTGGGTTTAAGCGGGGAAGGGAATCAAGTGACATCACGGTTCGGGCGTCCGGAGCCCTAACCCTAATTATGAAGCACACGTAGGGAAAGGCGCAATCGACTTGGTGGGCGCCTCGGGCGCCAGAACCGTGACGTGACTTCAATCCTGTGGGCTGACGGTCAGCGCAACACAAGACAACTTGAAGACCTGCGTTGCTCCTTAGGCCGGGTGTACATCGTGAAGCAAATAAAGGTCGTTTTGCCGCGATTTGCATGCGCGCCGCATTTCTGTGGCCTCAGTGGCCGCGGTACACGCACCGTGCTTTTCTGTGGCCGTAGCCTGCACGTCACTGCCACGCACCGCACGTCTGTATGCGCTGTGCGCGCCGCGTTTCAACGGCTGCGATACGCGCACCGCATGTCTGCATCGATGTTACGTACTTCCCTTCCTCTGTTGGTCTATGTAGGATGTACAGGCGGTCGAATGTCAATCAATTCACACGTGCCACCCGAGTGCCTGGTGCCACTAGAATGGCTCCATCCACAGGAACGCGGCGCGGCCACAGAAATGCAGCGAGCGGCGGCACGTGGCACCAATTACATAGTACGGCCAGACTCCGGCTTCCGCATGCAGACATGCGGGGCGTGGCAGTGAGTGATGGCCCGCGTGAATTGGGCTCGAGCGGCGTGCGCCGCATTTCTGTGGCTTCAGAGGCCGCAGTACACGCGCCGCATTCTTTTCTGTGGCCGTAGCTTGCGCTTGAGTCCAATTCACGCGGGTCACTGCCACGCACCGCACGTCTGTATGCGCTGTGCGCGCCGCGCTTCAACGGCTGCGATACGCGCACCGCATTTCTGTATCGATGATACGCACTTGTCCTGCTGCTATAGGACAGGCGGTCGAATTTCAATCAATCTGGTGCCACCAGATTTTTAATGGCCGTCACCATCCACACGCGCCGCATGTTGAGCCATAGGAACGCGGCAAGGCGGCGCGGCCACAGGAATGCGGCGAGTGGTGGCACGTGGCATCAATTAGTACGGGCACGGGGCACGGGGCGCGGGGCACGGCGGTGAGTGGTGGTTGGGCTCGAGCGCAATACACACGGCCACGGAATACAATGCAGCGCTTATACCGCGGGCACCGAAGTCACAGAAATGCGGCGCACGTATCGAGCCACAGGAACACGGCGCGCAAAGAGGACGGTAGCAATTTTACAGTGGATGTTTACGTGAAGGGGAATTAACATATCCATAGATACACATTCGAGAAATATTCAACCACTGGGTGAGTAAAGGCAGACCGGACGAGCGCATAGAATAATGAAAGCAGACACCTCGAGCCTTTGTGCCCCGGATGCGCTAGTTCCAAAGCGCGCAATTCCTCCCCTTCCCGGCTCCCTAGATTAGACAGCTATTTTAGAAGCGTCCCACTTCCAACACTGGTTGTAGTCTTGTTTGTTTTTCCCCTCCCGCTACGAGTCGTAGTTTTATCAGGATCGTCGTCGCCATTGCTCCAGTCGTTGCTTGAATCTATCTCAATTGGCTTTTTCTCGCGATCCCGGTCGGGCGGCATCGACGTCGATAGGTTACCCCGCGACCCTTTTGGAGGCAGTACTGGCATCTTTGAGTTTCGGTAGCGGTAGCGTGGGCCGGTATGGCTCGGGTTCCGACGTTTGCGTACGTATTTTTGCTTCGTTAGAGCCATTGCGAACGAGGTGAGGTGAGTGACGTTAGTGAAGGTGAACGGTGTCAGCGAGGATTTCTATATAGCCTGTGTCTATTGGCTTGTGTGAATTCCGTGGAATATAACTAGGAAAGGAAGTATGAGCACAATATTATACGTGCCCCCAGGCATTGATTTATGATATTTTTACGCCTAATTTACCATGTTCGGAGGAAGAAGATTGGAAACCTCGTTTTTGATATGTTTTCGGTGATAAGGCAGGGAATATCTTGAAAACACTGTGACGCTCAGGGCTACTATCTTTCCTGGGAGAATACTGTTTAGATATTAAGTGAGATACTGTAAATGTCGTTCATCATAAT
>JABCKJ010000603.1:0-11238 GCA_018850815.1 Asterophora lycoperdoides
CTTGTTATCTTCGGATTCCCTTTGCCAGGTGCGTAGTATATTGGTTCCCTTACTGTACTAGCAATAAACTTCGGATTCCCTTTGCCAGTGTGACCCAGTCTGCTCCCGAAGGTCGCCCTTACAGTTTCTTCTGCTTTTCTGCAGGAATGGGTTCCTTTCTTTGACTCATTCCACTAGGACTTTGCGGCAATGCTTCCACATTAACGTAAGGTAATTCCACCACTGGCTTCTTCGAAGGTGCTGAACTTTTTGAAGATTTTGGCATCTGCGCCACCTTATCCTCCTTGTCACTAACTTCGTCCACTACCACAGGGCTTTTCTTTTTAGCATGGT
The DNA here is from genome assembly GCA_018850815.1 of Asterophora lycoperdoides. Lineage (NCBI taxonomy): Eukaryota > Fungi > Basidiomycota > Agaricomycetes > Agaricales > Lyophyllaceae > Asterophora > Asterophora lycoperdoides. The sequence goes on from JABCKJ010000603.1 coordinate 334, forward strand.
CCTCAGGCTTATTTCCAGAATGTGTACCTTTCTCAGGTGCCCTCAGGTTTAGTTTTGCCCTCCTCAGACCACTCAGAATTTGCCAAAGAATCTGAGCCAGTTCTCTGCATCAGACTCTTCATAGCATCCCTGACCGTTCATCCAACTTCATTCTTGATGTCTTCAGGACTCTGCAATAATTGAGAAGATGGTGCAATGCTATTAGAATAGCCCTCCATTGTATTCCCACTAGTTGTTCCAGTAACTGGTGCCTGCATAAAAGTACTCATAGGTGGGGCATATGAAAAGTCATTCTTCTCCAACATGAAACTTTGTGCTTTTTTGACTACCACACTCTCAACTTGCTCTGCCAAGGAAGTACCATCATTATTATTGGCTGGTAGAGTGGCCCCATCAATCATCCTTAGGTGTCTGGCTCCATCCATTTTACCAATCCCTCTCTGATGTGTTTATTCCTGATCAGACAATGCATTGCCATATGTCCCCCATCATTACAATAGAAGCAGTTTCCAGCAAAACCCCCTCCTGGGTTATACTGCCTAACTGGTCCTCTACTCCACCTGTATACATGTGCAAACAAACTGCTGTTGAACATCTATTGTAGCATCATCCTCTCCATTATCGATATATTTAAGCACAGAAATATGGTCCTATATAACATTTGTAGTCCACCGTAGTGTAATTTTGGTAAAAAAAAAAGAGATCTTGAGTAAAGGTCAGACAGGCCATAAAAATCAGACAAAGGCATTAAGGATTTCCAATAGATACTGAGGGACACAATACAATGTCCCAAGACTAACACTTTCAACAGATGTTTCATTGGTTCAAATGCATTTGAAAAGTTGTATACTGCACCTTAGCTCATACTCTGCCATTTTCTGAGATCTCGAGTGAGGCGGCAGTGCTGTCTTCCATTTTTCAAGTTTCCGGACTTGCTCTTTCCCCATCCACATTTGCCAGCAACGGCCTGCTCATCTGATCTGGAAATTTGAGAGTTTTCAGAGTATTCCGAGATGCATCTGATTGGTAGCAATCAGAATATCGTGATTCGCAAACCCCAAACCAGGTTTTTCGATGCATGGTATTTTTGGTATTAAAAGAGTAAGAATAGATCTAGTCAACATTATGTGAAGCATTGTATATGTAACATATGGCGAGATGCTGTCAAATAGATAGCCAGAAAAGAAAGAATACTGTAAGCAATCCCCAAGCCAGGAGGAGGAGGAGGAGGAGCCAGGTATTTTTGGATTTGGGAGAAGGGAATGAATGGTGTGTAATAATAGATTCTGTCAATCAAGAAAACAGATCAATCATGAAGAAGCCAGATGTTGAGCAAAGGTAAACAAATAATGGCATACAGCGGGGAAGCGCATGACAAGTGCGCATATCGGTGGATTGCACAATTGGTACATGGGACACACATCACGTGATGATCTGTGGTTACAGTTCAAGATTGATTAGACATGACTTGTAATTACAAGTCATTGATTAATCAAAATGACGGTTATGCCTGTGCACCTGAAGGATTCTGGCACCTTTTGGCACTCCTCCCAGGTCATTATTGGACCACTATTCTATGGAGTAAACTCATTGTACAGCTAGCTAGCTAGGCTCCTGTCAATATACCATGTTTAACTGGTAGATATGCCCAGATTCTAGGCTCAGATCTGATGTTGGCAAGTTTCTGTCAACCTAAAACCTTTGCAACATTTTCAAAATGAGTACAATACATTCTGTGGCAATAGGACCATGTAATATTCTCAATAAATGTATCAGGATGAACCCTGGTGTGCTTTCTGAGGTCGGGTGCACCTCTTTGTACTTTGAAGTGGCTAAACTTCAATTTGACTGTACCATTGCTTCAGGTGAAGCAACACAGCTCCAGGTGCTCAACTCTGTTGAGGGAGTGGTGTCGGCACGTGACCCCCGGCCGATGCTAACATGTACATACAACACTGATTATCCGATCGACGGTAGATTAGTTCTTTTCTTTGCCTTTACCAATACACTGCGTTCTGGTCATCTCGTGTCTGTGTCCGGTGCCCTTCGCGCATCTTCTGTGGGGCTAATCAGCCTTCTTGTGTCTTCTTGTGTCTCTTTCCGCAACCCTCGTTCAACAAACTCAGCTGCAGAAATGGCTTTGAGGATCAAACAGTTGACTGATGTGCATTGTTCATCAATGTCAAGTCAAGCATAAGTTTCTAAAAGATAAAAGTTGGAAATATGTCAAAAATATGTCAAAAACAGCTGCCACAAGGAAAAAAGCATCCACGTAAATCCAAATCCCTGCTAGTCTTGTAGAAAGTACAAGTTTAAATGTTTCTATAATCTCAGCCAGCTGAAAAATCATGCTGGAGTGCATTGTGGATGCCTTTAACCAATCTCATCCTACCTCCTTCCCTTTTGGGGTTTTTATTTTTTATTTTTTTTTATGTTTTGCCACCCCAATCAGTATCGGGCCGAAGTTGTTAGCGACAGCGACACCGATACTTATCCAATGAGGAGTGGTTCAAAAATGAGGCCATATGTGAGTACAACAAGAGGTCAATACGATAGCAAAGGTAGATAGCATGCGAATTACAACTGAAGGATATTATGTTAATGGAGGCCGACTTGAGCGGCATGGAAGCCGTTCACGCCACCATGAATCCCGGGGATATTATGATGATGGTTGGGATATGCAGGTGGTGGGGAGCTTCCAGTGCTCCCGGGGGATAAAGGCTCTGGCCATGAAAAACTACACGACGCGATGCCTCAGTTCAGCTGCAATCCCAGGAATTAACGAAACGTACCCGGGCATCATCATGTTTTCCCACCACGCCGGGTTCTTCAGTGCCTGCATTGTTGCAAGCATCTCCTCGTCCGAAACGCCATTCGACCCAAACGCAGATAGCTCGAGGTCGCTGCCGGAGTGAATTGCACCGGTGCCGGCGGGGTAAGTTGCCTCGGGCTGATATATGGACGCGGTGTCCATTTTCCCTGCCTGGTTGAATGAACCAGTATCATGTCCTCCGTACGTTGGGTTTTGAACATACTGGGCCGAAGCAACGGTGAAGGTGGATGACGCAGACAGAGCTGTGGTACGAGTAAATTCCTGCGCAGATGGCTGATTACTAGGTGGAGGCTGCGGGTGGAGCCGCCCGACTGTCACCCTGTCCCTTGGATGTCGTGATAAGAGACAGGCAAGGAAGCGAGCATAGAGCTTCGGGGTATGGAGGTCGTCGATGGCGATCTCGGGAGAGCTGAGGGTCTGGATTAAGCGTCCGATCAGATCAAAGATTCCGGTCTCCTGGTCCTTTGAAAGCAGGCTAGAGAATTCAGGTCGGAGGAGCTGAAAGGCGTGATGAGAATGCACTTGCAACGCAGAGTTAGTGCCGCACCTTGAGGAGGAACGCCGAGGCAAAGGATGCGAATATGAAATGTCCTGTGAGTTTGGGATCAACAACTGGCTCGGCGCCGCGATACGGGAGCATACCATCGGGGGCAAAGCGCATGTAGCCCGTTGGAGCCAGCCCTTCGATCATGTTTCTAATGACAGATTTCGCAGCATCCAGGCACTAGACCTTTGTCAAGCCTCTACTGACCGGGAAACAAGCCAACCGGTACCTTTGAAAAATACACGTGGTCGCCAGGTTCGATGCCGCGCTGGTAAGCTTGTTGGAAGCCGAACGAAAACATCACAAGCCGAGAGTAGCCCACGAGGCTAAAAATGCCCTCAGTCCTGAGGAGCACATACCAGGTTCTTACTTACAATGGTAGGAGACTGCATCGGAAGGCACAGCCGGCATCTAGTGGAATATATATTACGAAGGGTCTTAGTGAAAGGAGCGTCGAAATCACCATTTGGGTCCGAACGGTCGGCGAAACGCTTCGACCATTCATCGTGATATCTGGTTAAATGGGCATCGTGATTCATGGTCACATTGCGGAAGTCGACTTGCTGCGAGGGGTTTGGAACAAGTTTAGACATGGCGACAGAGGAAGAAATGACGGGCGTACCTTATTCAAGCCAGTCGGCGACGAAGGATCACTGAAGATCTCATCGTGATACTTCGCGACGATCTGCAAGAGCGCGGAGTATGCGCACAGATGGATGTCATACTGGACGAGGAAGTTCGTCAAGTTAGACGACATTGACAATGGGATGTAGAGAGGATCTCACAGGGTGGTTATATTTGGACTTCTTGTACCAATCCTTAGCGTTGCGCACGATGCTTAAAGGAGAGTGTGTCGGTGAAAAAGGCAAACAACTAAGTAGGTCAGGTACTCACTAATCCTCCTTGATGGTGGATGGTTTGCCGAACTGTGTTGCTGTAGATCTGTCCAGGTTGAAGCAAATCATCCAGACCCTGGTTCGGTTCAAAATCTCCCTTTCCTGCCTCTCATTTTGTGGCTTCGTCGTCGATACCTGGTGGAGATTTAGATCTGTCGCGATCCTATACCAAGAGATAGTTAGTTGGGGTTCCACCTCAAGAGACACGAGAGATACCTTATCGCCAGACCTGTATACATCCAGCTTCGATCCTCCTCCCATCGTCGCGCAGGGACAGCGTAGATGCTCATGAGAATGTATGCCTGACACAACTCAACGGATTTCCAGCCGTCGATCAAAGCATTAGCAGCGGAGTGTTTTGCAAAGTGCATCGCAATCGGGTAAATCTCCGACTTCTCCGAGTAGTATCGAGACGAAATGGCACAAACTAGGATGCTTGATCAACGACGTGTCGAGCGATAGGTATTCAGATTATGACTTACTAACGGTGAACAAAAATGGACATCTTGAGAATGTGGATGCGGGTGTATGAAGGAAGGGGTCCAGGAGTGAAATGAAAGGCTGCCATAATGTCAGCCATTGAGGGAGAGCAAGGATAAGTAAGGGCTCACGTTGACATGCTCAAAGAATCTGTTCGACGCCAATTTTATTTAACTGAGTTCAGACCGGCAAAGAACCAAGGACACATACATTTCGAAGAGCTTGTCAACATCTTCAGGTGTCACGAGTCCATGTACCAGAATCTCGGGAGGACTGTGTTGTTCGATCAATGTTGCACGGATGCCAAGGTCAGTGGCGGGGCCTGTAGGATGCCATGAGTATCGGCGGTGTACGACAGACCACGTCAACTACTTACCTGGCATGAAGTATGTTGCGTTGGCGACTCCCTGAGACCAGAACGGAGTTCTGCATCAGCACCTCCCATCTATCCCATAATACACGACGAGGAAAACATACGACGTCGTCATCATCCAAGTTCTCCTCGGCTGCAGCGATATCCTTCGCATCCTTCTTGGGCCTTGATTTAGTGTTGCTTAGGCTAAGGTTCGCAATAAGGCCCAATGGGGCATCAGAGTCTGGAAGCGAAGACAGCTTGTCCGCAGATGCTGCGCTTTCTTCTCCCCCCAGGGTGTTGCTGTCGTCATCGTCCGTCGGTGCTGCAAGCTCGAATGGCTGAACATGGATCTCCTCGCCATCAGAATCATCGTCTTCGGCGGCGGTTCCACGAAGGTCTTTGAACGCGTTAGCGCCGCCTTTCCCACCGGCCGTGCGGAAACTGGATTTCAAGCGATCGAGCCAGGCGAGGATGTCCTTATTGTTTTGATCAGAAGGCGACGTCGCCATCCTGTAGGATGCGATAGACATGGGCGTCGCGATATATGGGTTGTGCAGCTGTGTTTTTTTTTCCCTCGGGTTAGTAAAATGAAAGAGGCGGTGTCAAGGCGGGCCTCACCTGCTTGAGGAGGGATTCGATGATCGCATCCTTTTGCCGTATCTGAGCAAGCAGGTATTCTCGTTTGCTAATGTGAGGGGAAATAGGTGGTAAGTCTCGGTTGGACGAATAGGGCGAACAGAAGCATGAGGACGAAGAAGGCCACGATTGTAGCGACTCGGTTGGCGAATACATCGCGCTGAGAGGGGGGGAGTGATATGAACATCACGACAATCCGATCTTTAAAAATGGTGGCGTATGGCCCTACTCGAAGCGTGGACTTCTTGTACTTCCCGCTCACCACGGCCATCTTACCGACAAGGGATGGCCGGGAAGCTTGTACTTCTTTCGCGGACAGACAGACACATTGATCCGTGGACAGAACATATGTTTTGCGAAAGGTGCCAGGTGCCACAAAGGAGAAAGCAGAGCTGCGTGAACTAGACTCACTTGGGGGCCGTTCTCGGCTTTCTGCCTTCAACGATGCACGGATGTCCACCCGTCCTGCATCGCTTGCATGTGTTGTCGCCTTTCGGAAAGTCGCATTTCATCTGTCAGCACGAGAGGCAGACGGGAGGTCCGTAAATCGACGGTTCGACAATTGGCGCATGGCCGATCGAAATTGAAGCGCGTCAAGGGGCGGCGAGGGATATTGACCGGGACCGAGTGTCATGTTAGGCGTTGACGACAGAGGAACGCACATCGAAAAATGCGGACCGACCAACGCGTACCGGGGAGTAAGAAACGACGAAAATAACAGTCAGATGTTCGATAATACAGGAGATTGACAGAATGATGAAGTTAGCAAGGTTGATTGAAAGACTGGAAAATTAAGAAAAAAACGGAAGACGGTACAACGTACAGCCCGTGATCTGTCATGCACGGGGAAATGCCAGAAGTCCCAAGAATTGATACGTACCTTCAGCTTCTTGCAGTGTGTACATGCTCCGGGCCTGTTGAGACACGACGTTTGAGCGCCGACCGGGTGTCAAATGCGGTAGAGCATGGAACAATTAATCCGAAGTCAAGTTGAACAGGAGAAATGCGGGGATTGAAACGGTGGCATTGTGGAGGCACCATTGAGACAGGTAGAGGAATGGGAGTGGATACGGAGGGGGAATATCGCCGGAGGGTGATTTTGATGGCAGTGCAGCGCAATGGTGGCAGGCAGGCCAAATGACGCGACGTCGAAGAAATAAGCCACCGGTGTCGGAGGTGGTGGTGGGAGGAGAGCAGATTCATGGTCATAAGTGGAAAAAAGATACCACGCCGAAGTGAATCGACGAGGAGGGGATGGGTTGAGAGAATTATCGGTTAAAAAAATAAACGGATAAACATTTTTTTAAAAAAAATAAGAAAGAAAAAAAAAGCCGCCGGGAACGCGTATCGAGGCCAAGAAAACCGGATCCAAGCCCACAAAGAAGCGGACCGAACCGATAGATTGTTCCCCGTGAAGTCCGACAATTATTTCGACGCGGAAAGTTCAATCAAGTGGCATTCCGAATTTTCCGAGGGGCAAAGTTGGCAGAGCGAATTGGAACCGGCGGACGAGTTGCAATTACGAATTCAAGGAAAAACACGCCCACAGTAGGCAGCAGGCAGCAGGCAGGTGTCCATGTCGGATGAACGCCAAAGTGGCAAAGTCGCACCGAAATTTGCGGAACAGGGTCGATCCCGGACGCAGCAATTGAATATCGGGCAAGGGATATAGAAAGGGGAGATGGCTGTCAGTATCGTTTGTATTTCATGGCGCAGGCGGAGAAGGATCAATTACAAATAAAAAGGAACTCACAGTCGTCCACTTCGTGGTCCAGAGGTATTTTCAACGCCTAGTCCTCCCATCCCGACGCTGATACCGCCCCCAAATGTGATTCCACCATCGTAGCCATCCTCTCCATCACTCCCGCTCGCGCTCTGGTCGTCCTGAAATCGATACAACTTCGGCGGTGATGCACCGCCCGGGTTCGGACGTTTACGTTTGGCGGTCGCCTTTCGGGTACTTTCTGGTGGGGACGCAGTTGTCGCAGCCACTGGACTCTTGCGACGCTGCTGAGCGGGCTTTCGAGGGTTTCCAGTGGTGAAGACCGCGTTCTTCGACGTCGGAAGGGGTATTTTGGTGGTAGTAGGATTCGATATTGGGGGTATATCCATTCTATTAGTTTGAGCCTTGATGTTAGCGCTGGAGTTGGCAGAGGAGTAGACCTCATCGGTCCACGAAGTAGGTACTGGTGATAGAGATGACGAGTGTGTAGAGGAATAAGGATTGGAGTGAAAAGATGTGGACATAAGTTCAGAGGCATATGACACAGCACCCTGGGATGGGACATAATGTGTCTGCGGCTGGGAATGAGAATGAGAACGAGCGTGGTGTACGCTCTGGCCGTGGATATGGCGCTGCACCTGCGGCGTCGGCTGCTGTTGGTACGGAGGATCAGGCTTCGTACTGTGGCTAGTGTTAGAATCCGGAGTGTGCGTCCCGGTCCCCGGAGTCGTCTGCGCGTAATACGTAGGATACGAATCGGCTGTAAATTCAGAGTTGTGGGAAAGGGTAGTATTCTGGCGTGCGGCCCTACAGGTACCACCAACGGTGAACTGCGTGGCTGCTCCAGTCAGAGATTCCGCGTAGTGCGCCTGCGCATAGTTGCCATGGAGGTGGCTGTACTGGCTCGACACGTGTGTAAGTTGCCGTGGGGCCTGCTGGTACGTCTGTTGTCGCTCAGATGGCTGGTATACGTCGGTGCGCTGGTAATGAGGGGGATGATGCATGGATTGTTGCTGATGCTGCTGATCGCCATACGAAGCGTCTATCCACTGCTGATACTGCGCCTGACTGTCGACCCGGCCTTGTGTCAGAGCGCCCCCATCGTAAAACGTTGATGTAGGCCCTATCATGGTCACAGGAGGAGTGTCGCTCGAACCACTTGATGAAGCAATTTCAGTGGAAGAGGGCAGGAACCAGGGACTGGCCGAGTTCGTACTGGCCGTAAAATGAGACTGAGAAGACGCAGAGGCGTCCTGACCTGCTCCCAGATCCAGGTCAACAGTATGAGGCTTCCAAATGAGGCTTACGCACGATGAGAGGAAGCTGGACGAGGGTTTTTATCCGCGGTCGTGGGGTCATCGGTGCTAGCTCTTCCTTGTGACGGCAGCATGGTCTTCATTGGATCTGAAAACAAACGATGAGTATAACAGGTAGCCAGATTCCCTTCAATCATCATTTTTTCTCACCTGGTACCAATGATGTCGGGGGTTTGCTAAGGCCGATGGATGCTGGCGATGATAGGAAGGGAGTAGGCCAGTACTGCTGAATTCTTGTCAGTTACCCAATTACCGTGAATGTACCCGATATCTTCTTCCTTCAACCTTTCGGGTCAAGAATCCCTTCTGTCTAGGGGTAGAGAAAAACTGTTACGTACTGATAGCACGTTTCAAAGCTTGCAACTTGGGACTATAGATGATAGTATAACAGCGTATTATGTCGCATTGCAGGAAGGACAATACTTACAATTGAATGAAAGCGTACACACAAGTTGCAAACGATCCGAAGCAATTGGTTATGTACATTTATTTGTGATCTTCTGAATCGGAGCCACAACGTTCGAAACGCGGAAATTTATAGATTTACCCTCCATGATACTTTTATGACTTTTACCGATACTTCACTTGTTACATTTGGCATGTCTCTTAGCTCCACCTAGCTTGTCAGGCAATAAACTGACTTCAAAATCGTCAGAATCAGAATTCAATCTGCCACACCACCATGATGCCCCGAGGCTGACAGGCTCACCCAAGCCTAACATCCTCTTATGCCTTGAAAACTGGACAACAGCAAACCTGAATCAGTAGCTTATCTTGAAGTCCAGATGTCAAAGTAAGCTTCATGCACCAGCAAGCACATTTCACCCACTAGTGGTGCCTCCAAATGTCATGCTACATCGGCCTGTACACCAGCACCTGTGATATGTGCCTCCGAACCAAGCCCCATTGCCAACTCCCTGTTTGAGAACTGCAGCAACTCCTGATCCCCAAAGGCCAATGGAAGGTAGCGTAGGTGGACTTCATCACCAAGCTCCCGGAGTCAAACAGACATGACACCTAGTGGTAAGCACAGGTACAGCTACCTGGCCGGGTAGTTCACCCAGGGTAAGTGGAGTATGGGTCAGGGGATTAATATGACTACCCGGGCAGTATCCAAACCATACCCGATGATGAGTGCCGGAAAGTGCTGGATCAGAGCTAAAAATGTGCTCTGAACTCCACTATCTCCTAGCAATCAGTAAGCGAGAGAGGAAAGAGTTCCCTATCACACAGGGAGGAAAGAGTGAGGGAAAGATGTGTAGGAAGTAGTGTCTGGAACACCCAAGTGTGCGAAATGCCAGAGTCCCCATGATAACTGGTACTCCGACTGGAATTTGTTAGAGCACGCTTCATCTGGTAGGACTTACTAGGATACCCCAAGTTCGAAGTAAACGGCTCAGAGACTGAGGAGGAATGTAGAGCACAGTTGACTAGGTGGAAAACCTAAGAGAACTAGACTGAGTCTGGGTGTTTTATTTCAGTATATATACATCAAGCCTCATGGTGTACATGAGGCAAAATTAGTAAGTCCACAGTAATGATGTCATGCTATGTAATATCTGATGACTAACACTATCTAATCAAGATAAGATGAAAGTCACATGACTCATGTAAGCAAAGGAAAAGTGAAATGAAAAGTAAATGTAAAGTAAATGTAAAGTAAAGTGTAAATAAAATATAGTACAAGATGTTCCATAACAGTATCCCCCTTCTAGGTCTCAACTTCCAGGCAAGAATATATATTATTTGTATTTATTTGTGTAAAATTTTTGTAAGGTTTGAAGATCAAATTCTTGAACACTGCCGTATTGATCCATCGGGGTGTCAGGGGACACTCTGAATCTGGTGCCCAACCGTACCTGTCAGGCCCGGCCTCTCTCAGAGTCTTGGGTCCTGGACTCCCGACAACCAAATTGGACCCAACATCCGGACTCCACACCGGCTCCCAGAAATCTGACTGCGCGGCTCCGACACCTTGCCTTGCACCCAGATTGGACCCACCGCCCTCGCCTTTGCTCGGTGCCCTTGCTCGCACTGGTGCGATGTACATATTGGTCTTTCATCTCTTGTCATTTCTTTTACCTTATGATCATTACCTATTTCTGCCTTCTGACATGAGGCG
>JABCKJ010000604.1:0-11218 GCA_018850815.1 Asterophora lycoperdoides
TCTTCAAAAATGTTGTAGAGTAGGAAAAGAAAAATGAGGCAAGAATGAGAGAAAAATGGCTACTGTGAACGACCCTAATACAACGTGTACGCGCGTAATGATTAACGTTGATCACTGTCCTCCATGTACTTAAGTATCATGGCTTCAACGTCCATGGCTAGGCATAATATCTTACATCAAGTAAGTATATGTCTTGAGTCATTCACCGTTGTTCAAGGCCTACGACCACTTTGCCGTAAGATGACCTCGACCCTTTCAGAACTCAGCCATCGACCAGGATGCTGCCACTGACCAGACACCGAGGACATTCTCAAAGTCATCGAGTTTGATGCCGGGGAGGACTTGGCCGCATCTTAACCCCCATGGAGGATGAGCTAGCACAATCCCACATCCTAATACTCGAAGCAGAGCTACGCGATCTGCAACAGAAGGTCGTCGAAGTCTCTGCCCGGCTCCAGCGTCTCCACGTCGCCGTTGCGCCGCACAAGCGCCTGCCACTCGAGATCCTTGCCCACATCTTTATGCTCACTCTTCCTGAGGATGGGAGGATGATCTTTCCTCAGTTGGTTGTTCCGCGATGTCCGATGCTCACGCTGGCGTGCACTGGTCGACAGCATGCCGGCCTTGTGGGGCACTTTCCATTTGGTCAACACGAATGGTTTGCATGTGGAAGATAGCCTTCGCCTTGGCCGCATCCACCTTCCGCCCACTGGGTCGCTTGCTATTTCAATGACATCCTTTCACAAGGCCTCAACCTCTCTGTTGCTCAAGGCACTCGTCGTCCCGAACATATCACGGATTCACGCACTCCACCTCCACGTTATATCCTCAGCGTTCCCCGCGCTGTTCAATCTCGATCCCGCGGACACTCAGCATCTGACTTCAGTGACGCTGAACTTCAGGAAGGTTCCCTACGCGAGGCACCGGACCTATACAGCCAAGTCTTCTCCCTTTTTTCGAAAAGCTGAGAAATCTCAGATCCCTCAAGATGGTGTTCGACCCCCCATTTGAATGTCCCTGTTCGCTTCTGCTCTCCGACCTCATGGATGCCAGATTTCCTGCCAAAGGAATCACGGACCTCGACATCATTGAGCATAATGAGATCGAGGTGCGCGATATCGAACGCATCCTGCGTCGCTTCACAAAGCTTCGAACGCGTTCGCAACTCGCATGTATTGGTTGAATCCAGAAGGCGCATCGCCAGCGCACCTCAATTTACCGCATCTCCGTTCTTTAGTTCTCAACGGCCATTATCCACGGCGCAATAATTCATATCCCAGGCGATGGGACGACGCAGACGTTAACTTGTTCATTCGTCCCACTCCCTTGAATATCCCCCGGAATTTGCTGTACCATCTTGACACTGGAAATATCGCATTCGATTTATCGACATTATGCGTGATCCTGCGTCAGTGCACTGCACTGATGACTTTTTCTCCTGAGCTTGGCAGCCGCAGGCTTTCCTCCGGGTCGGACTCAATGTCGACGACACCTGCATTCAAGGGTGATGGTGGAATGATTACCCTTCCCATGCTTTCCACGATGAAATTGAAACTTGCGGATGGGTATCTCCTCGACCGGCTTCTTCTTCCCAGGCTTCGGTATCTGAAAATCAGCCACACTCACCTAGAGTCTTCCGGCGAGGAGCCACCACTTGTCGTCCCCGAACTGATTTCTATGATATTGCGCTCCGGTTGTGTACTCCTCACGCTGTCCCTCTCCAGTACTGTGATGGAGGACCTTTTGGTGCTCGTGGACGAGGTCATCAAGTTTAAGCTGAAATACCAGGGAGTTGGAGCGGAGCTCTTTCGACGCATCTCGGATGGAGAGCTCCTTCCGCAGATTGTTGACTGGAAGTACTGACCATGTACGCCAAGTAAACTCCAGGGCGAATTGCTTTATCTGCGCTGTCAGTGTCGCTGGTATTTCTCCCCCTGAGTAAGGCAATTCCTGTTCCGAGGAATTTGCATGGAATATCGCCACAGGGGACGATCACTAGGTCGAAATGAGGTTTGTGCCGGGATCCGGATAGTAAAAGATCTGAACGCCTCAGCACATGTGGCGCAGAGCCTCGAGGATACATCTATGATTGGATGTAAAATTACGACCGAGATTGATTCGTCGCTGCGAAGGATCAAGGCGACATGTGAGACGCACTCTACCGGAAGATATGCTGGAAGGCCATGGCATGATATGAAAAGCACGTAATTTATCATACCATGCATGGGACTGCCGTTGTCAAAACTACTTGAACGTCAAAACCGCTCAATGTCGGGCCCGTCAAATCAGGCTGCTTAAAGGCCTACCCCCGACTCAAACTGTCGCCGCCGTCCCACTTACTTTCGCGGGCTGATATACGACATAACCAGAACAAGGAGGATTCTGAGGAGAGCAAGAATCGAAGTTTGTGGTACTGTCCTGTCTAGTGCCAGCAGGTGGCAAATCAGTAGTAAGAGGGAAAGCGCTGACCCTGAGTCAATGCCACTGCGACCAAAATGCAGCACATACCACGGAACTGGGTGTTGTTTGCTGGTCGTGATTCCGGTAGCGAGGCCGCTCCTCCCACTGGGCCCCAAACATCTTCCTTAGTTCGGCGTCCTTTACCCTCATTCTTCTCACCAGCAAAACCAAGATCTATACAGCGCAAAAAACTGTCGACGTCGCCGCTGCCCTCCCCACCGATGTATCCAAGAGCCCCGACTCCCTCAACCACGACCCTCTCGAGGCATACCAGAAACACGTGCCGCATTTGACAGCCGCCATCCCAGCATGACTCCGACTCGGGTGGCGGACAACGCTGTATGCCCACTCGTGATGAGCTTGTGATCCTTGCGGATGCTCAGTTCAAAGGTGAAGAAGGTTTTCATGGCGCGATAACACTTCAATCGAAGCCACCCCCGGAAGACGACAAGGAGGGCACCAAGACATAAGGTGGGGAGAGCTTTATATTATGCATGATGGCGCTCGGATTGAGAAACCTTGAGATAATGCAAGCAGGAATGTGTTGGCGCGAATCGGTCAATCGCAAGGGACGCAGCCTCTCGAGCTCCCAGAGCCCAGAAGATTCCCTGTTCTATCATGTCAGCGATTCGGATCTGTTACAAATATTGCCTGACGCGTACCTTCAACAGCGTGATGGTCTTCATTGCAAACTGCAACAATCGCTCCGAGCCAACCACTGCCAGTCGTTCCGTTGAGGTTGACTTGCTCGACCTGGTATACGCCACATGCAACGAAAGTGATACGGCGAGGGTGAGGATAACCTTGGGCAGTGTGAGCATGGCGACGCTCTTGTAGCCCCAACATCACGATCAAATAGGCTGATGTACATGCGGACACGGAACACGCTGCTGCATCCACTCCGTCCCATTGAAGTTCCTTCAGAAACGCGCCAATAAACGATGCAGCTGGTATGCTCCCCACCTACGATTTAAGCGTGCTAACCGTAATCTCGGAATTTCCAAGCGTATCAGAAAATCGTCTTGATGTACATCCTAGCACTCGTGCAGATCAAGTCCTGGAGGCAGGCTTCCGGTCATCGCAATAGGATTCACGAGTCACTGGGAAAACACAGTAAGTGGTAGATGAAATAACCAAGCGTCTTCAGCAGACGCTTGACCGAATGGCACGCCCGTGGATGCAAAACGGTGTAATTATGGCAAGAAGGAAAGCGCGTGTGGTTGGTTTGGAGTGTTTACCATCGAGTAAAACACGAACCTCGCGCCTAAATATATTGAACGGGGTTTTTTCAATGGGAGACCCATGAGAGGACCGTGCAACTGGTGAAATAGTGACGATCCTAGAAAGAGTGAGAGGAAACTCGATGGTGAAGAACCAAGGAGAAACACCACTGCCTACTCGGCTATACTGGGAGAGGTCACAGAAACATGCCAGACTGCCAGAGAGTTGAGATTGTGCAGAATATTCTACTAGTATCGGACTCTAGTGACGATCAGGTTGGAGGACATTGTAGACCAAATATTGTCAAATAATACAACATAACGCGTCCATATCGGACTGGCCACAATGTTTTTTATATATCATTGTTTTATGACCACTAGGCGCTAGCCCATGGACGGTCGTCTCTACTAGATAACTACAAGGGCCCCTTTGCTCGTGTAATCATGCCCGACAATGGTATGAATACCATTGTCCTGTCTGTTGACCAAGGCCCGCTTCTCTATCTTTGGTATGTACTGTAGATATACGACCTCCAGTTCATGCAATGTTACGCGTTACAAGAAAATTTGATCTGTTCATGTGTTCATGACCACCCATTACGCGTTACAAGCTTAAAATCTGTTCAAGTTCTCTCTACTGATATTACTTACATTACTTATTGTAGCGCCATTTGACCCGGGAAAAAAAATGA
Source organism: Asterophora lycoperdoides (assembly GCA_018850815.1). Classification (NCBI taxonomy): domain Eukaryota; kingdom Fungi; phylum Basidiomycota; class Agaricomycetes; order Agaricales; family Lyophyllaceae; genus Asterophora; species Asterophora lycoperdoides. The sequence goes on from JABCKJ010000604.1 coordinate 4,373, forward strand.
AAATTTCTTACGCAAAAAAATTTGACTTGTAACGCTGTTCACCACCAGATGTTACACGTTACAAGCTCCAAAACTGTTCGGTTCAAGAGCCCGCGTTACACGTTACGTGAACTGGCGGTTGTATATCTACAGTACATCATTCTTGGTCGCCTAATGCTGTACGCCCTTTCGGTCATGGTGGATTGGAGAATTGAGAAAGCCAGGCACCCAGTACAACTCTCAGCGACGGCAGACAGGCCATTCGAAAAGGATTTTTGGGGCACAGCCCGAGTTCGTTGAATGAAAGCCTCAGTCGGTGATTTACAGTTCTCTACCACTACGAAGTAGATTAATATATGGTCGATTGATTGAGTATGAAGAGAAGAGATAAAGATAGTGTGAGAGAGATTGGGAATATCGATACAATGAGTGTGGATGCGCTGATAGAGGAGGAAAAGTTGCGTTCAAGGAGTGTGGGGGTACTAGACGAATGCTATGAGCACAATGAGCTTTCAAACGAGCCAGGGTAGTTGTGCTTACCACTGGTGCACGATGTAGTTTAGTTGAAATAGGATTCTTGAATGCTTTGATAGTCGTTCTGGTGTTATGCGGGGTCTGGAGAGACATGGATTAGAGACACTTACGAATAACGACGAAGGGAGAGCTTACTTAGGCGATAGTGCACCAGGTGGGAGGACGGTACTGGGAGTCTTCGTCGGTAGGAAGAAGATCAACTTCGACGGTCTCGGCAGCAGCGCCGGCAGGAGTCTCGGGAAAGAGAGCAATGAATTGGTCCATTGAGAGTGAGTTAAAGTTGGTTGTGGGGATGTTAAGGATCTCTGTGTGGGTTACGGTTCGATGGCGCGGTGGTGGGGAATAAATGCAGAAATCCAACCAGGCTTTATACGAATCCAAAGGTTTGCCTCAGCATGGCCCGAGAGAAATGCGCCCATTGTTTCGTAAGCGCAACCGAGCATGGGCCTCGAGGTCGCATCAATTTGGACGAACAATGCGCATCATGGCCCACTGTAACAATGGCCCGGAATTTTTCAATTTTGATGGAAGATTCTGCTACATTCCACAGAGACTGTCGTATGCCCCTTCCCACTGACGATCTCAAAATTTTAGGCGTAAGTGACTTGAGGTTAACGCCAAGTCGACACATTGTTCGGTGGGCGCATGACTCTTGAGTCCATCATCGAGTCATATCATCATCATGAATGCATGATCACCATTCCATTTTGGGACAATCGAGGTCACATGCCCCGCGTCGACGCACGCTGACAGTGAGAGGTATACTCACTCTCAGTACTGGTTGACCTCAGAGTCAATGAGGATGCACTTGGTGGGCATTTCATGACAATGGGGCTGGCGGATTCAGAGCGGCTTCAGTCACCGTTGACGGTGCAACAAGTATTTTGCCGCGTCAATTGACACATGTCCCGTTACAGTTTACTATTGCAACAGCGACAGACCAGCTTCAAAATCACGGCCAAAGCCGAATTGCCGAGCCTTGCCGAGCGCCAAATATTGATGACTTCGAACTGGCTCACTCGGTCAAACTGAACCCCGGGGCCCAGCTCTGATGGCTCCTCACATTTTTGCCGATTATTATACTTTGAAAGACGCAACCGATTCATAGAAATTTTCACTCCTGTGAGATGCTGAGCCGTCTCTAACTCACAGGAATTGTATAGTTAATTTATAGCTATTGTCAAGGAATAAATCTTGTAATGCTTCAGTACTAACTTGGCTGTAACCGGGGGAACTGGCAAGTTCTGTCGCCTGATAACATACTAGATTCTGTCGGGTTCAACGAGGTTGGATGTTGAATCTAATCATCTACTGCAGGGTGTATGTAAGTAGCAAGGTTATCTGGCCTTTGCATTGGGGTTCGAAGACCAGACACCATTCTATTTCATAGTCTACATAACAAGTACACCATTCTAATATAATGATCCCTTCACCCCCATCATGTCCATCCCCCAGCATTGAATGCCAAGCCCATGTGCTGTTCATTGACTTGCGATATCCGAAGCTGTAGTTTGCTTTCCATGCCATCGGGTGTCGGCAGTGGCATCGGCGCATGAATGCTGGCGATGATGGGTGTTGGCGATGGCAGCGCAAGTGCTGGCGAAGATGGTGGTGCCGGCGGTGGCAGGTGCTGACAATCCGGGCGAGTGCTGGCAATGGCGAGTGCTGGCAATAGTGTCGGCAGCAGCAGGTGCTGGCGATGATGGCGGCATCAGCGGCAGCGTCAGCGGGTGGTGGTGACGTCGGCGGCAGTGAGTACTGGCGATGGTGGTGGCATAGGTGTCGGTGATGGTGGTGTTAGCACTAGCAGGCGTTTGTGATGGCAATGGCGGTGTGTGCGATAATGATTGTGTCAGCGGCAGCAGTAGCAGCAGGTGCTGGCGATAAGGGTGGGGCGTCAGCGGGGGCGGCAGCAGGTGCTCGTGGTGAGCAGCGAGGTAGCATCAAATTAAAAAGAAACGCACCTTGCGTAGGCGCACGGCACTGCCTTGCCTCGACGTAGCGTAGTCCTCCATACTCTTGAATCGCATGCGCGTCCGGCATCGGACTTGCTGCAGTGAGTTGAAAGGTGGAAGTGGTTTGGCGGCGTCTGTCGCTGTTGCAATAGTTTACAAATTACTGAGATTCCGGTGCTCACAGCAAGCATGGGAACGAAGCGCAGCGCCTATGGCGTGAGAATTGATTGTAGGTAACGGGATGCATACATAGCATGGTGGACGCCAAGTTCGAAGAAAACCCTATTATACTGAATTGAATACAGTCTATGATATGATAGACTACGGCTACATGATGTTGGACACATAATGATAAGTGTTGATGCTATGCGGGAATGGCTGAGGAGAAAATAAATTGAAGGAATGGGTGGGGTTGCGAACGGTTGTCAACCTTGGTAAACGTTGCAAAGGAGCGTTATTGAGCTATGCCATCTAGGTAAATGAATGAGCACAACGCAATAGGAACTGAGAACAATTATAGCTTACCCTACCAGCGGATGATAGGTCGGCATGAGTGACAGCGGGCCAGGTACGGTGAATGTCGGCGTGGCAGAGAGATGTGTTGAGAATGATGACTCTAAGGACGAAAGTTAAGGAAGATATGAATACAGCAGTGACATCTGACGTACTGAAGGATTTTTAAGCAATGACGCAGAATGCGAGAGGGGGATCAGTGGACCCTCCGCGCCGTTCTTCGTCCTTGAGAGGATATTCGTCAAAGATATCCGATTCGACAGTACCCTGGTCAGCAGGGAGAGTAGAAGGGGGGTCGAGCTTGTCGACGTCAAGAATGGGAAGGGTGATGAAAGAGTCCATGTTAAAGGTTGTGTTTTGGGGAGAGCAAAGGTCGACGACAAGAACAAGGCACTGAATACGACAAGTGGGCACTGAGGGGACTCTGGGTAGTTGTACTGTTCTTCCATCTTTTACTCCGCTTATATACGAAGGGCAATTGGAGAATTGACCAAGCAAGCACAAATGTTTCTAGGCATTGTTCGTTGGCCGACTCTAGGGTCATATGGAGTGACCATTGTTCGATCAAGCGAGACGACAAGGGGGCGGGGCCATGCAGCAAGTCGCTAAACAAGATCCGCTGAATCGGCGCGCCCTGGCCCTCCAGTATTCCAGAGCTCAAGAGCTGCCGCGGCGACTTTTCTTTCCACAGGAAGGATGGCGTTGAGGTGCTTCAACTTCAAGAGCAGAACAAAGAACAACTAGTAGGGGGCCTGGCGGGTCGACTTCGTTGACAGGAACGATTACGTCAGCTTACATTTTCCCATTGTAGCTCATCAAACGCTCATTGTACATTGTACGCTCTTTCTGGTTGAGGACAAAGGGCCTAGGATCTCTGAAATGGTTTTCTCTCGTGGCCAGTGGCCATTCGCCTCCCCATCTTCGACCAATAACAGCAGAATACCTGTGGCTCCAAATGGCTGACCCGGCATACCCCCTCTATTCAGTATTCGCCTTCATTGCCTTCATCCTTGTATTGATACCCTTGCCATGGCACCTTCAAGCCTGGAACTCTGGGACGTGCCTCTTCATGATATGGACTGCGATAGGATGTCTTAATACCTTCATCAATTCGATTGTCTGGCACAATAATGCCATCGACTGGGCACCGATTTGGTGCGATATCTGTTCGTGGGGTCACCTTTTTTCAATGCACACATCCGTTAACGTCTATTGCAGCAACACGACTTACAATTGCCACATCCGTTGCAATTCCTGCGGCATCTCTGTGCATTAATCGACGACTATACAAAATAGCTTCCGGTACTACGGTCTCTATTACACGACAACAGGTAGAAGCTTTCTTTATGGTGACAATTTGCAACTGACCCTCCTTTTCAGAAACAACGCGCTGTTATGGTCGACCTGGCTATTGGGCTCGGTATTCCATTTTTACAGATGCCTCTGCGTGAGTTTGTTGCATCCATTCACGACGTATATCGCTGATCATTTCCTCCAGAGTTCATTGTGCAAGGGCATCGGTACAATATCTGGGAAGACATCGGATGCTATCCTACTACTGTCAACACCCCGCCCGCATACCCTCTCTCCTTCGTTTGGCCGAACGTTATCGCCATTATTTCCGCCATCTACTGTGGTGAGTTGCCGTACTCATGCTGCTCGCTTTCGCCCAATGATCTCCTTCTTAAGTTCTGACATTACGCGCCTTCATGAAACGCCGTGCTCAATTCAACGAATTTCTTTCCTCAAATTCCACTCTTACCGCAAACCGATATTTTCGGCTCATGTCATTAGCCACGCTCGAGCTCCTCTTCAACTCGCCCATTGCAGCATACGGCCTGTATCTCAACGCTACCCTCAATCCCATATATCCCTGGAAAAGCTGGTCTGATATTCACTCCGACTGGTATACCATTGATACCTTCCCGGCGATTCTGTGGCGATCCAGTCGCCAGCAGGTCATTACCCTGGAGTTGAGCCGCTGGTCTCTAGTGTTCTGTGCCCTCTCATTCTTCGCATTCTTCGGTTTCGCCGACGAGTCACTCAAACACTATCGACTTGCATACTGGGCTGTAGCAAAAAGGTTGGGCGTTTTGCCGCCTTCACCATTTCCTTCAAAAAGCTCTGCAGGGTACGTTCCTTGCAAGCCATTCTCTTTGCTACTGTATTCATTCGATTATTTAGGTCCAAGGCCTCCATTCCCCTCAAAGATACCACAGGGTCTCTACCTGTCTTTGTCCCCCGCCCTGAGCCACCGACGTCACAACCCCGCGCCTCTTTCGCATCATCCGTCGCCCGCAACAGCTTCAGCAAAAGCGACTACACTGCTTCTACATATCATTCCCCACCAGCTTACGAAATCAACGTCGCCTTTCCCCAATCGCCTTCGTCTGCCTCCTCTTATGATCTCACCACGACACGCTCCGCTAAGGTGTCTGGACATCTATAGCTATCCACTCACTCCATACCAGTGGCTGTACTATACCCTATTTACGATCTAATGATGCCCGGTCCATACAGCCTCGCGGTGACCACCTTCGATCTTCGAATTCCTTGTACTACTTACTGTACTTGACTTTCAATAAACCATTTCATCTTGGGGCCTTGGACCAAGAGGACGTCTGCAGCTGCTCGTTCAGAAGAAGTCATCAAGAGTGTTTAGTTCGTTACTTCGAAATGAACTCGTGTTGGGCCAGGGGGGATTCAGTGCAATTGGGGCTGAAGATGTAGTATGCAGGAGTATCTGCAACTGCCTGAGGCCTGGGAGGCTAACCCAAGTACACTTGGCGTCAACCGACTGTCACTTCCAATTCAATTTCCTGCATCCTTCTTCAGTCTTCCCATAATATTAATATTGCACTAGGCTTCTATGTAGAACCAGCACGCTGGAAGCGCTCAGTTTCGCCATCCGAGTGGCCACGCACTGCGAAATTTAATCGAGCGGTTCGAGCGTGCTGGTTCTAGCGAGAAGCCTGTCGAACTGGAAGATCTTGAACAAGAGTGGCACTCACAGTGACTCCCCACGCAGGACACCGTGATACGGACATCTCGAATTTACAAGAATAAGACTGATGGATAAGTTGGCTAGGGTGGTGATATGTTCAATAGTACAGTATTCATATATTCATAAATCAATCATCGCGGTCGGAGCCACGGTACTAACACAAACGAGAGAGGAGGGCATCGAGCACCGTTGGTCGAAGGGAGAAGGAAGAATAGTGTGAGATGGTGATGATGGTGAGATTGGGTATATTGCGAGTGTGCATTCTTCTATACGCGAGAGAAGCCAATGCCTGTATGTGAGGCATCTTGGGAAGGATACGTGTATGGCCGTGGCGATATCGGTGTCGGTCGGTCAAGCGACTCCTGGAGGCGCGGGTGGCGCGGTGGCGGAGCGAGGGGGGACGGTGGGGTGCGGGGAGTTAGCGGGATGTTATTGAGGTCATCGTGTGTTATTATCACATCGTGACTTATCATGACACCGCCGTGGGCAGGTGTTGAAGGTGGGGACGAGGATACTTCAGTAGGAGAAGTGATGAAGGAGAGGTCGTGTGAGTAGGAGCATTTGGCGCCGGGCCCGTAGTAGGTGGAGATTTCGGAGCATGCGTCGTCGTCGAAGTCGCTCTTAAATTGATTTGGTGTAGTGGGGTATGGAGGAAGCGATCCGATGGTGGATGACACAGCGGTATTGGAGGAATCTGTCAGCTTGGACTTGATTGATCTAAAGGGGTTGTCAATGATGATGTACAGGGGTACTTGGGAGACACCCATACCTCGCTTTGAGCATGTCAACGAAGCTATGCTTGGTGGGGCTCGTTGAGACGGTTTGGCGAAGGACACGGGTCCGGAACCACATGAAGCACTT
>JABCKJ010000605.1:0-11212 GCA_018850815.1 Asterophora lycoperdoides
ATTTTAGTCAGCATTAGTCAGCATTAGTCCTCCTTAGTCAGAATTGGTCAGCCGATGCCATCATTGATCGTCCTTCGTTATATTATAGATTCAAATTGGCAACTGCCCTTTGGTGTTTGTATGCTTATATAATCCAATTGTGGCTGAGATCGTGGTCATTGCATTGTAGCTTCATCACACTTGGATCTACTATCTTTGAGGACTGGCTTGGCTGGGAAAATCCACTGAGAGAGCATTTACAGAGGTAATGTCCATGAAAAAATTAAAGATATGTATCTCCTTGCATTAGGTAGACAATCTCAAATCATACTATAGACTACATTCTGCAAATTTTTCACAGAGATTACCTTCAGATAGTCATTAAATAGTTATTGGAACATTCAGAATCATTATCATCAATGTCTGTGGATGCATGTCAATGATGTACAGAAACTAGATTTTGGTGCATTATATAAGCATTGGAAATCAGCACACGCCAAATCAAGTACGCGTTTGGTACGGGTCGTGACGTGCCTGAACTTGTCATGGGTCTCCTTGGCCGGTGAAAGCCAGGGAAAAGTGATCAGCATTGCAGAAGTCTCAGCTAGCCACACTCAACTCTGACAAAGTGAACTCTAGCTTCTCTGGTTCCAAAGAAAATGCTGCGCCTTTTGTCACCAGTGCTGGGACTTCCTCGAGCTCTCAGAACCACACTGTACTTGGAGAACAGGTCAGCACACTCTGAAAGAGCCTCCAAAATGCATGCAGGAGGACTCAGTGATCAACAAACAAGATTGCCAAGCAGAAAGATATCATTTGACAGTTAGAATCAAGAGTCGTGATGGCAGAGGGAAACATGTTAACCAAGAACATCAGTCTTCAACGGGACCTGGTGGACATCCATGCGATCCTGAATACATTACATCATAGGTCAGCAGAGCAGGAAAGATGGATAGCAAGTCTGGTGAAGCAGAAGAATGCATTGGGAATGAGGGTCAAGTGGTTACCGGGCAGGATTTCATGGCTGAGAAAAAAACCACAGAAGCTGAAGGAGAAGGCAGTTATCTCAAACAATGCATGGATAATGACACTCGACCTTGTGGACTTGGGCTTACCTGTCAAGAACATGTCGAAGGCAATCCACATTGTTGCAGGTGGGCTAGATGTTTGGGTTGACGGAGAGATCAGTTCTCGTATTGTTGGCAGGATCATGGGTGAAGGCGGGGTTGCTGCTCATGCAGCTAGTCCACGAGATTGAGAATGCATCTGGTATGTGAAAAAAAACTCAATGCTGAAGAATGCTTTCAAGTTCTAACATAAAAATCAGGCCACACTCTCAGCAGAGATGGAACGACTCACAAACATCTCAACTACGAGTTCCGATTTGTTGCTATGAAGACGCCTGATTACAGGAGACAGATCCTGAGCTCCAACTTGATGATTTCAGGTCCCAGTCCAGCAGAGCAATTCTACACCACCAAACCATCAGTTCACTTTGCAGGCATATCAGCGGTGTCCAATCACACCAGCAAAGAGCAGCTGAACAGCTGGATATCCCTGCTTTGCAACACGTATGATCTCTATAACCAGAGCCCAGCTGGCCAGGAGAAATCTGGCGACTTCAGAAACTTCTTTTGTCAAGCACTGGCTATGTTGACCAATCTGCCGCAGACCAGAAGAAGCTAAAAAAGCTGTTTGGTGACCTAAAGAGCTGGTATGATCGACAAGTTTGTGGAGAGCAGGCCATCAGTCTCTCAACACCTGCACAGCTTTGTGAGATAATCATGGGGCTCAATCATAGGGATATTTGCACAGCTGGGGGGCTTCGACAAATGAGAGGCTCTGTTGACAGAGGAGAAGGCTTGCCAACATACCACACTTTACAATAAACTCTGTCAGCAGTACGGGGCCCAGGTATTGGAGGCTCTTTCTGCAGACCAGAAGCTCGAGGCTGATTTCTTCATCTGGACCGGTTGTTGTATGCATAAGGACCTCAATGCAATATAGGGTGGTAACTCATGGCTTGTGCAGTTTTGGGCAAAGCATGGCCTTGTTGGCCTGATCTTGCTATTGAACAAGGATAATGCAGCAGCTGCTGCACTTGGAGGTTTGGCAGCAAAGAAACGGGCAGAGGAAGCTTCTTCTGCAGGTGCAGTGAAGCTCACATTGCTCATGGGTGCACTCCTGAACCACAAAGACAACAAAAAAGGCCAACATGACTCAGTCAAGGTCTTCTTTGACAACATTCTAGGGTTTAAAATTTAATTTCCTAGTACCAGTAACACACACTACCAATCTCATTTGGAGGCCGCTGCCGAGGTTGTCATTCATCTACCAGTGTATATTCAACTCCTTGAATTTATTCGACACAAGAAGGAGTCGCGATCATTTACCAACATTGAGTCTAACATCTACCGAGCACTCCACGGACATTCCGACAATCATCAAGCTATGCGTTTTTTGCGCTTTATGGGCAGGCGATTACACACCCGTATATGCGCCAAGTTCAAGGTCCAAAAAGCAAAAATACAAATGTTCTGAACCTTGGGCCACCTCACGCAAAGGTGGTGGCACACTGCCATGCCCTGATAGCAAACCCAGATAAGCTCTGTGGTCACAGCACCTCCTACAAGCAGTGGTCCATGGATGGCAAGCTCTGAGACCACTCCAGAGCCATATGCACGTGCTGTCCAGGCCCTATTGGCTGGCCTTCCACATCTCTGTGATGCACTCATGGCTTTTCTCAAAGGCATACTTGAAACCTGGATCCGCTTCTCATCTGAATTTGCCCCAGATGGCAAGATTGCAAGAACCTCAGCCATCTTACACCACTACACATGCATGCCAACAGCAAGGGCACCAAACATGACCCTCGAGACCCATAATTCCCATGAGATGTACAAGCAAAACAACACTCGTGTGTTTATCCAGGCAGAGATGTCGACTCCAGAAAAGCGACAATTTCTCTGGAGAATCTTTTTGAGTTAGTCAGGCAGGGCACACAAAGTGGCATCGAATGGAGCAGGCCAAAGTGGACCAGAAAACTGTGGCCACTAATCAGGCAAAGGATAAAAAGTCAAAAAGACGGAAAAAAGATTGCAATGATAAGATCACTGGTGTAACTCTTGTACTCACTGTACAAGAGCTCAAAAACCTCCTGCTCCAACAGATCAAGCTTCAGCTAGCCTGGCATACAAAAAACGAGGGGAAGGATAGTCATATCCCCAAAGCTAAGCTTCTTCCTTGAAAGAAGGAGAAGCTTACAGCATTGATTGAGGCAGTGCAGAGGCCCAATGAGCACCAAGCAGAGGAGAAGGTCTGTGCTGAGCAGAAACAGAAGATAGATGAGGCTAGCAAGAGTGAGAAGAGCCTCCAGAGTGATGATCTCAAGGAGGATTGGGAGATGGATCAAGATTAATCAATTTCTACAGAATCTGTTGAATAATTTAGCGCGATTTCTTGATAGTTTGCCTATACCACCTACCTAGTGTATAAAAATGAATCCCTTTGCCAAAGTGCCAGTTATATGAGGGAAGATGTACAGGCAATGCAACGAGGGCTGACACATGCCTCGGTAAGGTGCGCCTCATGTCAGAAGGCAGAAATAGGTAAAGATCGTAAGGTAAAAGGAATGACAAGAGACAAAAGGCCAATATGTACATCGCACCAGTGCAAGCAAGGGCACTGCATGAAGGCAAGGATGATGGGTCCAATCTGAGTGTAGGACAAGGTGTCAGAGATGCACAGTTGGGATTCCAGGAGCTGATGTCGGGTCTGGTGGACGGGTCCGACTTGGCTGTCGGGAGTCTGGGACCCGAGACTCCGATAGAGGTCAGGCATCAGATTCAGAGTGTCTCCTGACAGCTGCACTGTGGGCTGCTGGCAGCAGCTGCTCAAGTCCGGCTTTTGCCATTCCCTGCCCGTGTTGTTAATGTCTCCTCTGCTTTCTAATGTCAGGAAAGTCTGCTACTCAAAATAAGCACGCCGTTGGTAAGCTGCTTATTCTCTGGACACAAGCAGCTGCTGCCAGCACCATGCCATGCAGCCTGCTTGGCCTCCCTTGTGATCACACCTGGGCTTAGGGAGACAAATGTGCTACACTGCGGGCTACTTGCAGCAGCTACTGAAGTCTGAGCTTTTGCACTTCCTCGCCCACCTTACTAATGCCTAGTTTGAATTCTATTGCCCAGGTTTTAGGCAGTCAGCCCCCTCCCCCCTCTCTCCATGAGATCAGTAAGCACTAACCACTTGAATTGACCAAAATTGACCCATGTTCAGCAGATACACTCCAGCGGAGCATTATCTCCCTCCAACGCTACAGTGAATACATGATTCCTGCAGCAAATACGGGGAAGTAGGATGCTAAGAAGTCTTGCCCTGTCACTGAAGATGCTGGCACCACCCCCACAACATTCCAAAGCCACAACAAGTGCCAACAGTGACATGCCACTTGAATTCTTGAAGAGACACTCAAGAAGTACGTGAAACTGTCTGCCCCGCTGAGCACGTTGCTCATGACTTAAAGCCTACTGGCCACGAACGGTGCCTACTCTGCAAAGCACGTTATACTGCAGCCCAGCAACAAGAAGCAATGGGTGTTGCCTGAGTTGACAGCCATGGGAATCAAAGTTGTTGAGTAGAACAGCCTATAAGTTGCCCTTTTGTTGTGCATGCACACCTGCTCACAATTATCAGCGACGATTGCCCCATTCTTGACAGCACAGGGAGGATTGTGGCTGCTATGGGTGGCTGCCCTCAATACCCAGAATTTCTCCAGTCAGTAGATGCTATGTACAATCTTATGGTGCAAGAGGCCAAGCTTGCTGACTTCACCCACACTGCACATTCTTGTGGGCTCTTCTCTGTTGTCAATATTGGGATGATGCACGGAAAGGGGGACAAAGGCCCTGGTAAGGCTAAACAACTGGGAGCACAGCGGCATGGCAGATTGCCTTCATGCTAGTATAGACGTGCAGTGCATAGCTTCTTTCCAAAGTGGTAAGCACGCACATTAACTGCTCAGTTCATACACTAGCAATGCGCGTATGCAGCGAGCTTTCAGCTGTGGGCACCGAATATCTACCAGTATTACAAGGAATGCCTGGACCTGTTCTAGACAACGATGCCAAAACTCCAGCGCAACTTCTCCCATTCCATCCATGCCAGCCCCACCTTCAAGTTTGGACCAGATGTATGAACATATCACCATTATGATACTCAGACTCTGCCATTTGGTTGATGTACTATATCAGGCCTTGGCCCCTACGATGCGACAAAGGGAGGTCATCTTGTGCTCTGGGACCTGGGGCTTGTCATGGAGTTGCCTCCCGGCACCGTCACCCTGATCCCATTTGCAATGCTGGTGCACTGCAATGTTCTTGTTCAGGCTGGGGACAAGAGGGCCTCCTTCACTCAATACTGCGCAGGAGGTTTGTTTTGCTCCATTGATAACAGGTTTCAAACAGAGAAGCAATATGATCAAGATTTTGAATCACTCTTGTTTGAGTAAAACCACTTCGAACATTACCTGCAGCTCTACTACATTGTTGACACGGAGTGCATGTGGCCCAAGAGTTGAGTATCTGTGGCAGAAATGAGCCATAAACCCTGTCTCTTACTGGATGCCCACTCACTGGATATCTCCATGGCTCGTTCTTTTATGTTTGTAATAACGAACGACATTATTCTCCGTGCAGATGTGGCCCTCCCTTGCCATGTTACTCAGTATTCCTTTTGGGTCTTCTGCTTTGGTAAACAGAATGTGCTTGCTGGTGGTGTTGTCATATTTGGGAGTAAGGTAGCAGTTTGCAGCGTGAAACGTCAGCAAATCCAATGACCCCCCAGGGAAATGTCGGTCAAAGAGGTCATTTACGAGGTTGAGAGACTCTATTGTAGTGGCGTAGGAGGGCGTATTGTGCCCGCTGATCGCAATAGACTGCTTAAGGAAGTGGTACATTGCCAGAGGGTTTTGAAATTATTGGCAGGTTAATTCATGGAGGTGATTTGCTTCATATCATTGTGGCCTTACTGCGGCTTCGAGGTCAGTGGTGGCAGGCTCTTTTCTTGGATGCTGCCAACTATGGTGAAGACTGCTTCTTATCAACATCTTGCGCATCGCCTTTCTCATTGGTCAATTTGATGATACACCAAGATGTTGGGCGATGGAAACCCTTAACCACGTAGGCATTTGGCCAGTCTTTGTTCTGGTTGCTCTCATCAACCTGTCTCATTTATCAACAGTTTTCAGCATTATCTCACCTGTATCAAGCCAGAAGTTTTGTGGTGCATCCAATATAAGCAAGCTCCTTGATCACTTTGTCCAGCATCATCATCGGCACTGCAAAGTTTGCCTGCAGAACATTGTCAAATGTGCTGGCTGCCTCAGGTGCAAGGGTGCACTGAAAGGAGACAGGGGCAAAAGACAGTGGATTGTTGTAATCAGATTGCTGCAACATGGAGGGCAGTGTGTTTCATCTGCAGGGCATGTTGATATTTCAATCCATTAATGATTTTTCCTCATCTCCCTTGTCTATTCTCAGTGCACAAGATATCCCCACGTTTTTCTTGTGCTGCCTTCTTGAAAGAGCAGCAACTTTTTCTTTGCGTTGGCCAACATCCATCTATAGGAACTCTAATTCCACTTTCCACATGCGTAATGCACTTTCTTTTTGTGCAAATTCATTTGTATGCACAAATTGTCTCAGTTTTTCTCTTTCCCTCAGTCGTCAATGACATCTTAGACATTGAGAAACCTGCCAATCAGTGTGGCTATGGCGTATGCCAGTGTGCCTATTATCTTTCCATTGGGCCACTATCACAGATCTTTTTGACAACCACTAAATGGCATTCAATCTCCGATGGAATGCATCTTTTTATCTCATTTTTGAATGCATCAAGTTAGCCGTACCTCAATTTCACCGCTTCAGTTCAACTAACTGCACATGACATGGTATCATTTTAGGGCATCTTTTTGCACACTTCATCCCCATCCCCATCCACCCACTGCCTCGATGGTGTTATGCTCTGCCGATTTGCCGTTGCCCATGCAGTGCTACCTCCCAAACATATGTTGAATATTTTTCAGGTGCTTCATGACCAGAGCATCTTCTCCGCAACCATGATTGAACTGCCCAACTACGCCCAACAAAGCTTTCATAGGTGACATGGAGTGACATCAATTGAAACACCTCTGATTGCTGCTATGTCTATGCTCTTGCCCCCATGGGTTGCCACTCCATGCAGTGCTCCATATTTTCTTATCATGCCTGCCAATCAGTTACTCCGCAACCTTTCTCAGTCAATGACAAAAGCCCGCCGCTTCTTGTCTGCCACTCTTCGAGCGCTGTAAGGCTTTGCTTCTTTGACATCAGATTTCTTGCACCTTCAGCAACTACCTCATCTTTCTGGTTGATCCATTCAGTCAATTTACTTCATTCATAATGGGTCTTCTGATTTGTGCCTAGGTCATATACCCACCGCTGTAACCGATTGGAATCAAGGCGGCCATGAGCAACTGATTCATGACTTCGTTGATCTCTTTGGTGCCTCGTATTCCTCTTTTCTGCTGGTCTCCTGACTCCAGTTGTGCATTTCCTGTCCACAGATTTTAGCTGTTCACTTGACAGCGCAGCCTATATATTAGATTGCAATTTGCAGAATCCATTTGCTATTGTCCTGCTTTTCTCTCCACCTGCCTGTGGTCTCGTTGTCTTTTCTACATACTTTCACAAAATTGCTCCTTGCTGCCTGTCATGCCTCCCAAGAAAAAAAACCCTCCCTCGTGCGCATCCGATTTGTCTTTATTTTTATTTATTCCTCATTGGTTTACCCAGCCCCTTTGCCTCCTTCTTCTCAGTCTGCCTGACTCTAATTCCAATCGCTCCATACAGTAGTCAAAATAAAACTCTCAAGAAGGTGCATCCAAATTGTGAAGAGATGTATGCCTTCATTTCGTCTGCTATTCCATCTTTTCACTTGCTGACTTGACCTTCTTGCTGCACAGCAGAGACGCTGAACTTGATGATTTATTATCATCCACTATGTCTCACGGATCATGCACATATTCCACCTCATTTCATATTATCTGATCATCATCAGTTCAAGCAGGTTTGCTACAAAACACAAGGCTGACTATATTGCTCTGCCCTCGGCATCTGAAGCACTACAGTAGGCCCTCCTGCATATTTCCATGATTTCCGACATTAATTTCATCCTCCTTCCATTGGTAGAGAAATACAGGCATCTCCAAAAAAGCCGAAGCTCAACTATAACAGTTCTTCTGCCACCAGGCTGGCTGGCCTGCAACGTCTTCAGTCCTTCCCAGATACAGGTTCCACAAAATCCTCCAGCCTTCTGTGAGCCTTTAAGCCATACAATCATCTTTCTCCATCTTCAGACCTGTCTAGTTCCCGACTGGATGCCATTATGCCAAATGCCAACACAGAAACGGGTCTTAGTAACGACATTGATCAAGTTGGCTCAGTTCACCTTCAGTATGGTCATTACCTTGCTATATATTTTATTAACTCAGATTGTTGTGCTCTTGCTGTAGTGCTGAGCCTAGTATTCCTGGTGTTTGCCAGCGCAAAAAGATGCTGAAGGTGGCAGACTTGAATCTGTTGTCTCCTGAGAGTCAAAAGATGCAGAAGACCAAGGCTATGGTAGCTGCTGCTCCACCGCGGTTTGCCCTTCATTGAGTGCATGTATTTCTCTTCATACCAAATTTTTCTTCATTGCTTATGCTTGCTTTTCCACCTAGAAAATTTGCGGATGTAACGCCCTATGGGTAGGATGCTCAAGGAGGCCTTGACACACCACATGTGTCTATATTGGCCGTTAGAAAAAACATGGATTTGGTGGATTCCAGGTACGGCCCTTGTGTTCCACGGCTTTTTTAATGTCATTTCTCATTTGGGGGTGTTTTATTTTACCAGTAATCTTCTCAAGGCCCTTGCCTTTGTGCCTCATGGAAATTTTGTGAACTGCGCAAGAATCGACCCCACAAGCCTCGAGTGCACAAATCAATGCATTTGTCTGATTGGCCACACTTTGTTTGCTATTTGTCTCATGGCCGGCGTGGTCACAGCATCCTGCATCACATTCTCGATAATTGTCAAAACACCTATAAACCAATACCAACAACAATCTTACCATTGCCCCGTTTGAGGTAGACATGTGCTGCAACATGTTTTTGTGGGGTGCAGTTTTTAAATTTGATGTTACAACCACTTCAAGCCTAGGATTTTCCTTCATTTCGAAAGGCGAAGGCAAGAGCACCTCCATGCAGTATTCTGGTGAGCATATTTCTTTCCTGGCACATTCTGTGCATTTCACATGTTGCATCATAACTCCTTTAGGCAATGTATGGTTTCACAGCGGTATTTGGATGGGCCCTATGCTCATCCCTGAAGAAAACATAGACATTGTTGATGTGTTGGCGTGCCAAGGAATGGGTGCAACGGTGGCCATATATGCCAGAATATGATGCTTTTATCTAGGAAGTCCGCACCCAGGTAGTTGTTACCACAGTGCTGCCATGCAGCACATTTGTCTTTCTAAGCCCAGGTGTGATCTCAAAGGGAGCCAAGTGCCCTGCGGGGCATGGCAGTATCACCAGCTGCTACACACAGAATAAAATGATCTTCAAGCGCAGCTCCTAGTGGTGGACTTCAACCTTGTTGAATGTTGAATGTTGAACGTGTGCGCATTAAGTTCACCAATTTATGCAGTGTGTTCTTGTCACAGATTATGACATGCATCAGTGCCCCCAGCTGCATTGGTCATGTGACTCCTTTGGTCACGAGGAATGTCGACAGCATCGGAATAGAACTCAGAAATGCTGTACGAAGTATCAGCCCACTCCACCAAGTTTGATCAAATTTCTGTTTCCACTGTCTACAGATATGAAAAGCATAGTCATGACTTGTATGCATGCATACTGTGAGACTGGACATTGAACATTGTGAGAGATCAATGCTTGGATCCATACTTCAAATGGAATGCTCAGCGCCTATCCAAATTCAATGGGACATGCTTCAAGCAATTCATTCATGGGCCATGGACTGGCGATGAGTTTTGGAATGCCCAGGTGCATATTTGTTATCTTTACTGTTATTTTTGCTTACTGAAAGATTAGTCATCTATTCCTTCCAACGGACACCTCTTTGGCATCATCCTATATGCTGATAAGTCAAAGCTATCATCTTTTGGGACACAGATGGCTTATCCGGTGGTCGCTCGCTGTGTGCATCTCCCTGCTGAGATTAGGAATGGATCAGGTGTAGGAGCAGGGCAGGTTGTCAGATGGCTTCCAATTTTAAGTCATTGCTACTTATCTTACACGAGACTCATACAAACTTAGCTGCAGGTTAAGGAAGATGAAGAACACAGGAAGAAAACCAACTATATTGATTTCAAGTGAGTTGTTTGGCACAAGTCAGTGTGCAAGTTAATAGAGACTGTTGCGGAGTACTCAAAAATTGGTATCTGGATCAAGTGTGGAGACGGCATTGACCATCGTCTCTTTTCCATAATATTAATCTGACCTGCTGACTACGAAGAGCAGTCAGTTTTGTTTTTTAACCTGTATTATTTGATTGCATTTGTTTCTGATTCCTATAGGCCTTATAGATGTGTGATTAGTGTTTTAGGGTTAGGTCACGGGACCAGAAAAAAAAACGGAATTGACTGCACATGACTGCAACCATAGGTTGCGGTCACAGACTTTTTTGGCAGTTGCGGTCATGGTCGCACAATTCTACAGTTTTCAAAAACCGATAAAGACCAGTTGTGACCGGTATTTATTCCATACCAGCCATACCACTGGTTGCATGACCCTCAAGGGTTTGGCATCTACTCATAAACTTACATGTGAGGTAGAAGCCTGTGTACTGGTGGCCACTTGTTAACATACCATTGCCATCCACAAGGTAGAAGGCATGTTGCAGCACCTACATGCAAGGTAGAGGCCTGCATACCAGTGGCCACTCATTAAGAAACCATCACCATCCATGAGGTAGAGGGCACCTCGCAGCACCATGTTTACATATGTATACAGAGAATATCCACCCGACCTCCCATCTGTTATGAAACATCTTGTACTATATATTATTTATGCTTTACTTTACATTTATTTTACATTTACTTTTCATTTTGTTTTTTCTTTGCATACATAAGGCAAGTGACTTTCATCTTATCGATTAGATAGTGTTTGTAAGGGCAACTCCTACAGTGG